>CAOLHI010003275.1:0-189025 GCA_948474755.1 Ctenosaura bakeri | reverse complement strand
GTCCGGGGCACCTTCCCTGGCTGAGCAGAGCAGCCCCCCGCTCCCCATCTCCTCCGACACACACTCCCACAACTGCACACTAATTTAAGGCTCCCTGTGCTGCAATACTGAGTTTATTTTGGAATAAAAAAATTTGAAAACCACCTGCAGCATCAGCCTCTTGCCTTGAGCAGGACCAGGTGGCTGTTCCTGGGGGAGAGGGGGCCCTCCTCTTGAGGAGACTGCAGCTCCCTGGGCTGGCCAGGAGGTGGCAGGAGCGCGCTTCTCTCCAGGCTGCATCAGAAGGAGGAGGGGGAGTCCCTGGAATCCCTTTGCTGGGCAGGGGTGGGGGAAGACAACCGACCCTCTCCCCATTCCCAGCACAGTGATTTAATGCGCTGCCAGCCTCGCATTAGCCACGTTCACTCAGCGTCCAAGGCTGGAGATTCCTCCCACTCCCGTTGCCTCCCCGCCTCCAGTTCAGCCTTGCAAAGAGGATCAAATAATGGGCCTGATGGATTCCTGCACCCCCTTTCTCCCTCCTTGCTTCTTCCTCAGGAGGAGGGGGGTACAGGCAAGATAAGTGACCTGAAATGGGGGAGTCTCCACCCCTCCCTTGCCTGCAGGCATTATGGCCCAGTTGTGACTGTGAGGGTGGGGGGGCTGTCCAGAGGGATGTCCTGGGGAGGGAAATGGATACAATCCGTGGCCGCAGGTGGGGGCTCCTTCCTGGGGGCGGAGCGCTGCTTTCCCCCTCGGCCCTGCCCGGGCGGCTGTCCTGCTGGCCTTTGGGCTCCTGGGCCTGCGGGAAGCAGCCAAAGAAGAGACTGCTCCTCCGCCTGCCTTTCAAAGAGGCCCCCAAGGGGCTCTGTGGCTGGGAGGGGCAGCCCCCATTTCCAGGAGTCCTTCCCGGAGGCTGAGCTTTTGGCTCTCCTCTTCGACCCGGGCCCCCCTCCTCGCGAGCTCTTTCTTCGGGGCGCCAGAGCCAGGCCGGGGGAGCCCCTCCTGGGGGGAACTGCCTTCGGGGACTCTTCTGCAGAGCCGGAGGACGCCCCCGCCCCTCCCCCGCGCTGCAGGCCTTCTGCGGGGCGGTTCTCGCGGTCCCTGCCCTGGGGGCGCGCGGCCGGGCCCCCGCGGGGCGTGCCGTGATTTACGGGGCACCGGCTGGTCGTCCGCCCTCCGCCTGGCCTGCGCTTAACCCCGGGGCCCTCTGGGCTGCTCCTGGGCCCGCGCCTCTCCCTCCCGCGACCGGGGCCGGGGATCGGGTTTCCGGCTGGCTGGCCTGCCGGCCGGCCCAGCTGTTACCCATTTCTCATCCCTCCGGCACATTTGGCAGCCGAGCCGAGCTGGACCCCAATTCGCGCTGCCCGAGGCCCGCCCTGGAAACCGGGTCCCTCCTCAATGGGCGGCGGCGGGCGGGAGCAAAAGCGGACGAGCCGGGCGTGGGGAGGGGGACCCTGGAGGCGGTGGGCGCTCGGCTCCCGCAAGGTTGGGGCGGCCCCGGGGACCGAAGCCCCCTCGCCTCCGCCCGGCACTATCGCCGCCCACCCGCCCGCCCGCCCGCCGGCTGGACCCGCAACTTCACCACTGGGGAGCCAGGCGTGGGCAGAGGGATCCCCCCTCGCCTCCTCTCCCCTCCTCCCTGGGAGGGTTCCTGGCCCCTGTCCTGGCCGCTTCTGGTCCCCTGGCGTCCAGTTTGGGAGGGAGTGAAGTTGCCCCGCCGAGGGTCCCTGGCACACGCAGGGGAGACTCTTCAGGAAAGCGTAGGCACCGCCCACCCGGTGCCCGAAAGGGAACCCAGTGATGCTCGCAACGCTTTGCCCTCCTTTATAGCCCTGGTCTGGATGGGGAGACACACTCTGTGCATGCCCAGGGGTCTTCCCGCCATTCCTGTGCTGTGTGGTGGGAGAGAACAGGCGCCAAATTCCCAGCCGCCGCCGCCGCCGCCGCCCGCCCCCTCGTGCTTTCTGGGGAGCCACTTGCGGGTGGGGGTCTTTCCCGTGCCCCGCCATCCCGCGCTGGGCCGCCGCTGCTTTCAATGAAGATGAATGATGGGGGTCTCCGTGGGCAACCTCCCTTTGATATGCCCCCCCCCGTCCCCAGTCATGCTCCGGAGCTGCTAATAGCCGGAGGCTCCGGACCGCAGGGCGAGGGGTAACCTGAGCCCCCTCCCATCCCCCTTCTGCCTGTAGCTGCTCACTCGGCGGAGGCGAAAGGGAGGTGAGCTCAAGTCAACCTGCTTCCAGCGCGGGAGGGAAGGGGAGGGGAGGGGCGGGATGGGCTCTGCCTGCTGCGCGCGCGCGCATGCGCTCCGGCCTCTTCCCTATCTCCTAAGGCTCCGTGGGGAGGGGCCCCGCTTTGGGCTCCTGGGCCTGCGGAACTCACTGCCCCATGAATGGCGCGGAGGGTGGTCTCGATGGCCCTTGTGGTCTCTCTTCGGGGCTTCTGTGATTCTGTGAGGGGGGAGGGGGCGCGCGGGAAGTGGGGCTCCGAGGGTTGGGCAAGAGGGGCGGCGGAAGGCCGTGTGCCACGGGGGGGCACGCCCTTCCTCAGTGTGCACGGGGAGGGGGCTCTGCTTCCACGCTGCTCCACGGCCTGCGCGGGAGGGGCCATTCTCGACTTCCCAGCTCAGCCCCCGCAGGAGGGGAAGCTCGGCTGTTCGCCCCCTCCCGCTCCCCCTTCCCCCGCCTCCCCTCCCCCCGCCCCGCCCCGCCCCACAGAGGCAGAGCTGCCAAAGGGTTGTCACGGAGGCGGAGGAGGGGATGAGCTGAGCTGTCAGCAGCGGCGGGATAGATCCCCCCCCCGCCGTAATGAGCCCACTGGAGACTTCAGCTAATGAGAAAAATCCAAAGGCAATTTTGCAACCATCACTGTCCGACTGGCGACGAACAACCGCGCGGCGACATCACATCACACGCCCGCCCGCCCTCCCCACAGGCAGCCGAGCGCGGGGCGCGTGCACGAGCACACACACAGGCACGCGCCGCCTGTGCCGCCGCAGCGGATGGAGGGAGCCTCAGGGCCAGGAAAAGAGTGGCGGGGATCGGGGGCTCAAAGGGGCTCCAGGGGGCCCTTGCTGGACGGTCCCCCCTCGCCGCCCAGGCGGTGCCCCTGGAGCGACCCCGTTGCCTCGGCCCTCGGCCCGTGTCGGACTGGCGCTCACTGCTGGAACGCTCGGTGGAATCAGGAACACCGCAGTGCCTCTGGGCGTCCGCAGAGCGCTGCCTTCTGTCTGGCGGGATGGCCGCGGCCTGCCCTTGTGTGGGCACTGGCCACGCCCGGCGTCTTTGGCTGTGCTGCCCACCGTCGCGCCTACGTGCCACCAGGGTGGGGAGGGAAGGCCTGCTGGCGTGGCCCCTCCGCCCGTGACTCACTCCGCTCATCCGGCCTGGAGCTTCTCCACCTTCCCAGCCCTCCCGGGGGAGCCGGGCACTGCGAGGAGGACGGGAAGGGCCCGGCGTTGGGCTTCCTGCCGGCTTCCCGGAGGATGTGCCGGTGGCGGATGCTGGCACCCTCCCCGCTGCCCGCTCGTCTCCGCCGGGCCCATTGTTCCCCGCCAGAGTCCGTGGGGCTGAGTGGGGGAAAGGGGGCTGGTCTCGCGGCCCCGGGCCGGGGAAGCGGAGCGCAAGGGGAGGAGGCCGGAGTGGGCCGGTGGGGTGGGTGTCACTGGAGCCTTCCTTGGGAGGGGCCGGTGGCAGAAACAGGCGCCCCCCACCCCCGCAGCCGCCTCTCCCCGCTGCCGGCAGAACGCTCTCTGCGGAGGCACGCGGTGGCCGCCCGGCCCAGATGGCCGAACCATGGCCGGAATCCCGCGGGTGGCCTGAGCAGGCGCCCAGTGACCCTTTCGAACACCGTGGAAGGGACGCTTCGCGCCGACGGCGGCAGAAGCAGCGTCCCTGGTGCCCTTGATGCGCGCCCCTGTTCTGTGTGAACGCGCTTCCTGTCCTGGGGCCTGGGTGTCAACCTCGGCTGCGCCCGCAGACGGGGGCTGATGTCCGCGAACGCCCGGACCAGAATCAAAGGCAGCCGGGCTTAGAGGTGCTGCTGCGCCCCTTCCTCCTTTTCCCGCTGCGCGTAGGCCTTGTGTGCGCTTGCGCCGACCTTGTGTGCGCTTGTGCCGTCAGGTTGCCTGTGGGCTTCGGGCGACCCCATTAATGTCTCGGGGTCGTTTTAGGCGGCGAATCCTCGGAGGTGGTTGTGTATCCGTCACGCCAAGGGATATCCCAGAGCCGGAACCAGGGGCGGGGATCCAGGGAGCAAAGGGATTCCCCCGAGAGGAGGGAAGGCCCTGGCGCAGCCTCGGCTTTAGCACGAAGGGATTTGGGGCGAGGTGCTGCCGGGGCACAGAGGAACTCGTGATGGGGAAGAAGCGGGCCAGGAAACACTTTCTTTCTTTCCTCCCTCTCTCACGGCATGGGAGTCCCCGTTCAACCAGTAAAGCTGAGCTGTGGGAGAACTGGGAGGGGAAGCCCCGCTTCTCACTCTCCCTGGCCAATGGCTGCCATGGGAGGGGGCAACTCAGGTGGCCCTCATGGGGGGGGGAGTTGAGGCTGGAGAAGCGCGTGGAGGAGGAGGCAACCGAGGAGGCTCCCAGTCCAAGTGGCCACAACGTCCTGCTGCTCCGGGCCCGGCGGAGGGCGCTCCTTGTTGGAAAACACTCCCCCTCCCAAGCACTCTCCCCACACACACCCCATTTTCGGTGAGAGCAACGGGGGCTTGGGGCTGGGGTTCTCCCTCTGGCCACCGTTCTCTTTCTCCTCTTTCTCCACCTGCTCTGAACGGTCGTCAGCAGCCATAGAACCCAGTGGGCAAGCGGACTGTGCGGGGCCAGGGGCTGCCAGGGGTCTGTGGGCCCCCCAGAGATGCTCTCCCCGCGTTTCTTCCTCTCCTTCCAGCACAGCAAGCCCCGGCTCAGCTGGACTCGACCTCTGCCTGAAACTCCCTGTGCGTCTGTTGGGACTTTGGCTGGCCAGGGAGAGCGAGATCTTCGGGGGAGGGAGGAAGCCCTTCCTCCGGCCGGCCGGCCGACCCTGTCCCTGGCTGACGCCCCTCTCGCTGGCGTTTGGCTGAAAATGCTCGGGGGGAGATGCCACGTCTTCGCCATAAGCGCTGCCCGGGGAGAGAGACTCTCCAGTGAACCGGCACTCCTCGTCTTCATGAAAGGAGGGGAGGCGACACCCCGGGAAATTACTTTGAATTCCATGCTTCCCAGTACCCGGTGCTGCTGGGGAAGGAGGGCGGGAGGGTGGTTACCCAGCCCTGCTTTTGGGGGCACGTTCTTGGCCATGGTTAGAAACAGGACAGTGGCCTAGCGAGCCCTTGGCTCTGCCTCACCTCCGAGTTAGGGCACCCCCTTCCTCCACAAGAAGTCCTTCCTGTAGGTGGGACTTAGAGGTCCTGATGGTGCCAGGAGTTCTCTGCCCCCTCGCCGCTGCCCTGCCTTCTCACTCACTGTGCGGAGGCGCCACCCGAATCTCACCGCAGCAGCCCCAGGCCCTGCGCCCCACAACCTCCCTCCATGGGGCAGGCCTGCCCAGCCCGCTCCGTGCACTGCCTCCCCGGCCTCCTGCCCCCTGCCCCGCGGCCTGGCTGCCCTCGCCACTGGCTCCGTCGGCAGCTGGCTCCTCTTACGCAGCACCAGGGCTGCAGGAGAAACCCACGAGAAAGTGTGAGTGGGCCAAGGCCTCTGCGGGACACCCGGGGGCCATGAGGGGCAAGAGTGCCGCCAGCTCTGCAGCTGCAGTTTTGTGAGGCCCGGGAATTCTCTGCCCAGAGCTCAAGAGCCTCGCAAAGCCACGAACTCCAGGACTCCACGGAGCAGAGCGCTGGTGGCCATTAAGGTGACAACAGAGCGCTGGCAGCGCTGGGCTCTGTGAAAGGCGCCTGAGAGGGAAGCGTCGTCCCGCCAGCCTTTTCCTCGCTGGTCTGCAGGAGTCCCGGGGAGACCTTGCCAGAAGCCCTGCGGAAACCAAGATATACTCCGTCCAAGCGTTCCTCTGGTCTACCAAGGAGGAGGTTACGCCGCCGTGGCTTCTTCTGGGGAAACCTAGCGTTCTTTTCTGCCCGCTCACAGATTATCCATTTAATGACTTGGTCTAATTAGACCATTTCATTCCAATTCATGAAGGAGCAGGCTCTGGGGGGCAACGGCTGGTGCCAGAGGTGGGCACTTGCTGGGTAAGGTTCGCTCCTCTCGCTCCTGCCTGCGAGGGCTTCCTGGAGAAGCCTTCCAAAGGGCCACCATGGGAGACAGGGGAGTGGCCAGCCAGCGATCTTGGGGTCCAGGCCAGCCCCGGTTTCATCGCCATGTTCTCGCAGGGCGGCACAGAAAGCGGGTTTCGACGCGCAGGTGTCAAAGGTGGGGTGCCTTGAGGGGCTTTTCCTTGCCTGACAAGAACCAGGGCAAACGGATGGCTACCGGCCCACTGGAACCCCTGGCCTCGGAGGCCTCTTTTCCACTGGCCAGGAGGAGGAGGAGGGCCGAGCCGGGCGCTTCTTCCTCCCAGCCGCCGCCTCGGGGCTCCCGCCGAAGAGGCCGCTTGGCTTCCGGCCCGTCTGGCTGCGAAGGCCGAGGAAGAGGAAGAGGAAGAGGAAGCCGGGCCCTCGCGGGGCGTGCGTGCGCCGGGGCAGCGGCGGCGGCGGCGGGGGGGGAGCCCCATCCTTCCTGCGCGGCTATTCTTGGCCCGGCGGGGAGGCCGCGTCGTCGCCGGCTGCTCTTCCCCCGGGGAGGCCGCCGGGCCGCTAGCCGCCCTGGGCGGAGACGGAGGGCGGGAGGGCGGCCACCGGGGGGCCAGGGCCAGAAGGGGCGCTTCGCCGGCACGCCAGGAGGGGGTCGCTTCGTGGGGCGGGACAGCTGGTGGAGAATTCTCCTGGCCGAGAGGGCTTGGTGGGGCGGCTAGCCGGAGGCGTCCTCGGCGATGGGCAAGGAGAGAAGACCCCCTCGGAGCCTCCAGCCCCGGCAGAGGCCGATGGCCGAGTCGCCCGAGGAAAGGGCTCCCCTCGCCGCCCTCCCGCTCCGGGCCCAGAGGAAGGTCCCCCCACGCGCTGCTCGATTCAGTTCCCTTCCGCCCCTCGTTCGGCAAGAATTCTGCAAACCTCGAAGACGCTCCGACGGAGGGGGTGGAGGGGCAAACTGCAGGATGAGCGGGACCGAATCAAACGGGGGGGGGAATCGTTAGTGCTGAACGTCCCTGAGAATCCCCTCGCCCCCTTCATTGCCATCCAGGTAAAATTACCCCCCCCACACACAGACACGCAGAGTGGGGGGAAGCCCACGCACGTCCCTCCTCCCCCGCCCTCTCCCCTGATGGACTGTAGAGCCGTGAATTATTAATAGCGGGGCGCTGAGCCCCCTGCTGCCGCCCACCCGCCGGGGAAGGCGTCGCCTGCAATTAGCTCCCGGGCGGGGAAGCAACGTTTCAATAAAGGGGGAATTGATTTAGGAGCGCCTGAGCCAGAAAGGGGGGCGCGGAAGGGGGGCTGGGCGGTGCAGCAGCGGAGCCAAAGGGACTCCAGGCCTGGGCAGGGGCCGGGCCCCGCTGCCCTCCACGCCCCGTCGACGAGGGCACGGGAGGGGCTTTCCTCTCAGACGGCTGCCGCTGCCCTTGCGCCCACCCCCCCGGCCCTCGGCAGGAGGACCCCAGAAGACTGGTTGGCTTAAGCCCCCCGCCTCGCCCTCTGCTCACTTGAGGCGGTCCCCACGCAAGCACAGAGGCTCCGTGGGGCCACCTTATGCAACCCCCCCCGTCCTCTAGGAGTGGTGACGGGGTCCCTACTGGCCCTTCTCGGAGGCAGGGCGTCTCCTCAGGCCTCCCGGTAGCCGAAAACAAGGAGTTTTAATAGCACACGGGGGAGGCAGCGAGGTGTAGTGGCCTGAGCCTTGGCCAAGTACTCCGCGACACCGGGGTTGGAATCTCCACTCGGCCGTGGAAACCCCCTCAGTGACGAGGGGGGCAGGCTACACACTCTCAGCCTCAGAGGAAGACACGGGTGGCAACCCCCCTCTGGGCACATCTTGCCAAGAGAACCCCGGAAGTCTCCCCGGAAGTCTCCCCGAAAGTCGGAGTTGCCTGGGAAGCAGAGCGGAGCAAGGGCCAGCCAGGAGGGTGCGCGGAGGCTCTGCCGGGAACCCCACTGCGGAAGCAGCCCTTCTCCCGGTGGCCGCCCCGAGGGCAGCGAGGGCCCCTGCAGGCCTTTGCCCCGCCTGCCGCCTCCCCGTTTGCTCAGTTGTGTCCGCAGCCGCACTGAGGGCTCCTCCCTCTTCCCCTTCCCTTCCCTTCCCCTTCCTGTAGCTACGGTGAGAGCCCTCTCTGCCTGGCCTGCATCTCTCCACTGGGCATCCAGGGCCCAGGCACCGCGGGTAACCGCTGTGTTTTGCGCCGTCTTTCCAATTGACCCAATTTGTCTTCGGTTAAGTAATCTGCGTACTGCCCGTCTGCTTTATTTTGCCAGACCTGTTCCCAGAGAGGCACAAGAGATCCCGGCTCTTTCGCTGGGGGACTCTGAGAAAGGAAAGCGGGTCTTAAGGGAATCAGTCTTCTTCTTTCCCAGAAAATGGCTAAATCCCCAGGAAGGCACGCCTAATCCAACCGGTCTGAAGGCTGGACTGGGGCCTCAGGAGACCAGGGTTCAGATCCTCTCTGCTCAGCCACGGAAACCACTGTGTGTCTGTGTGCCAGTCACACTCTCTCAGCCTCAGAGGAAAGCTATGAGGCAAGTGTGTTGGGAAAATTCCAGCATTCTCTCTCCTCCCCCCCCATCTTGTTTTTAGAACAAGTGGGAATAGCTAGCTTAGGGATACCTTTCTCTTTTGCATGCCAAAGATCCACCATTTGCCTTTCTCTGTCTTTTATTGCATGATCATAAATATCTTTAGTTCTCAGGTGATCAGATCATGTGACCCAGGACTGTGCTTGGGTCATTGGTCTTATAAAGTTAAGACCCCTCCTTGCTTACTCTCTGTGATCCATCTCTGATTCTTCTTTGTTCCCTCATGGCTGTTTTCCTCTGAACTCTTAGCATGCTTCGGAGTACCATCAAAGAAGGATGGTGAGTTAAACCGAAGATTCTCCTATTCATTAGTTAGATAAGTAGCAGGCTTTCAGTACAGATGTAAATGAAGAAGCCATTAGTAAAGTATTTTAAGTCTTTGATTCAAAGCTGCCTGCGCTTCTGCTTATTGCATCAGTCTGAAGCCACAAGTCATTAGACAAGCTTTTAACCGTTTCTCTGTGTATCTCTGCTAAATGAAGGCTGAATCCTAACAGGTTTAGTCTCATTTCCTACAAAATGTCCTCTTAGTAATTCTGGCCAAGAAAGCCCTGTGAGGGGGTCATCATAAGTCAGAGTTGTTTGAAATCCTATAACAACAAGACGCATGAAAGCCAATAAAGTGAAAAACCAATTCAATAAGTGTAGGAAAATGAGACTAAAACTGTTAGGATTCAGCCTCCATTTAGCAGAGTTACACAGAGAAACGCTTAAAAGCTTGTCTAACGACTTGTGGCTTCAGACTGGCTGATGCAATAAACAGGAACACAGGTAGCTTTGGATAAAAGACTTAAACCATCATGTGAAGAGTTCAGAGGAAGCAGCCATGAGAACAAAGAGGAATAGAGAGAGAGAGGAGGGGTCTTAACTTTTTATAGGACCAATGACCCAAGCACAGTCCTGGGTCACATGATCTGATCACCTGAGAACCAAAGGTGTTTATGATCATGCAATAAAAGACAGAAAAAGGCAAATGGAGAAGATCTGGCATGCAAGAGACAAAAGGGAGCCCTATCTGGCTATTTGCCCACTTGTTCTAACAACAAGATGGGGGGGAGAATGCAGAGATTTGTTTTTCCCAACAATAAGCAATTCTATTAGCAAGACTAATTTTTAAAATGTTTTTAAACACAAATACAGGAAAGAAGACACAGGTGCCATTCTGCTCTTTCTGCCGCAGCCAATTAACAGGCACAGAGCTACTGAAACAAGCATCTTTGTCTGCTGGTGGATAGGGAGGAGAAGGGAGGTCTAACAATGGGACCTTTTCACCTGTGTGTAACTGTAGGACTCCAGTTGGGAGTCAAAAGAATGTCTTTATTGGGGGAATTCATGCACACACACAGACACGCACACACATGCGCACACATGCACGCGTGGAACATGTGGAACTCCCTTCCTGTGGAAGGGAGTTCCACAGCCACCAAGGGTGTCTGGGCCCACATCCTGACCAAGCATGCCTGTAATACGTGACCATTGCAGCATCTGCTGGACCTGTCCGGGTGCTCTTGGATGAAATGGCCCATTTTGGCTCTTGCTTTTCAGGCTGGTTTCCCACGGGGATAGGTGAGGGGGTTGGAACTGCCTTGGTTGTCCTTCTGCCCAGACTGGAAGAGAAATGGGTGTGTGTCTCACTCTCTCCTCAGCAGCTTTCCCTCTGGGGACTTTGTCTGGAGGGCTCAGGGGTTGGTGCCCCCTCTCTACATTTGGGGTGTCTCAGGTCCTTTGGGAGGATGGGTCCCAGGCAATGGTTATGGCACCCTGATGTTCTGCCCCATTGTTGTGGTGTACCAGGTTCTCTCTTGCCCCCATTGTTACCCCAAAAGGTGGGGGACCTTGAGGTCCTCAAGCAGTGCCAGCATCTTCTTGAAGAGGTGGGGAATTATAGATCAAAGGAGGCCTCAGAGCGGGGGTGGGGGTGAGAACAATGGGACCTTTTCACCTGTGTGTAACTGTAGGACTCCAGTTGGGAGTCAAAAGAATGTCATTATTGGGGGAATTCATGCACACAGACACGCACACACATGCACGCGCATGCGCGTGCGTGCACAGGCAATCAAGCAGCCCCAGGAGCCACACAAGGCTAGTGAAGGTAAAGGAGAGAAAGGCTAGATAGCGAGAGATTTTGGGGTGAAGTGGATAATAATTACTATTCCAAAAGCAGAAGATCGGAGAAAGATGGCTCAAACAGGAGAGTCTGAGGGTAGCCCTGGGCATGAAAACTGGGGAGTGGACAGAAGAGTGACGCCTACATGCATCCAAGGGAGTATGAATCATCGGACTTGGAGCCAGGGTTTAAATACCTTTTTCTGCCCTGAAGGGGAATGTGTTAATTGCCCTCTGCAGAGTAAACAAAAGGGGTCTGGAAAAGATCGATGGACTTTGTCACCTGGACAAAAAACTGATGGGTGTCGTGATGGCCTGTTAATATTTGGGCAGGTGAGGGGACAAGGAAGAGTTTTTGTGGGAACAGGTTGCAGGTTGATGACCATCAATGACTTGGATGAAGGAATAGAGGGCATGCTGATCAAATTTGCAGATGACACCAAATTGGGAGGGGTTGCTAATACGCCAGAGGACAGGATCAGAATCCAAAATGACCTGGATAGGTTGGAGAGCTGGGCCAAGGCGAACAAAATGAAATTCAACAGGGAGAAGTGGAAGGTCCTACACTTAGGCAGAAATAATGGAATCCACAAATATAGGATGGAGGACACGTGGCTGGATAGCAGTACCTGTGGAAGGGATCTAGGAGTCTTCATAGACCACAAGCTGAACATGAGTCAGCAGTGTGATGCAGCAGTCAAGAAAGCCAATGCAATTCTCGGCTGCATCAATAGGAGTATGGTGTCTAGATCGAGGGAAGTACTGGTACCACTCTGCTTTGATTAGACCCCATCTTGAATACTGTGTCCAGTTCTGGATATTGACAAGCTGGAGCAAGTCCAGAGGAGGGCGACCAAAATGGTGAGAGGCCTGGAAGCCATGCCCTATGAGGATAGACTTAGAGAGCTGGGTATGTTTAGTCTGCAGAAGAGGAGGTTAAGAGGGGACATGATAGCCATGTTTAAATATTTGAAGGGATGCCACATAGAAGAAGGAGGGGACTTGTTTTCTGCTGCTCCAGAGACCAGGACAAGGAGCAATGGATTCAAGTTGCAGGAAAGGAGATTCCACCTGAACCTCAGGAAGAACTTCCTGACAGTCAGGGCTGTCCGGCAGTGGAATCTGCTGCCTCGGAGTGTAGTGGAGTCTCCTTCCTTGGAGGTTTTTAAGCAGAGGCTTGATAGCCATCTGTCGGGATTGATTTGAGGGTGTTCCTGCATGGCAGGGGGTTGGACTGGATGGCCTGTGTGGTCTCTTCCAACTCTGAATTTCTATGATTCTATGATTCTATGACCGTCAGTTGCTCTACTGAGGCAGTTTGGCTTGCTGTTGTATTTTAAGGTTGAGTCATTGAGGGGATTATCACAAGACCGTCACTGCCGAGGCTTTCCAAGTAATTCTTTTAAACTTACAACCTGCCAGATACAACCTGCCAGGGTGATCTCAGCCAGAGTTCTTTTTCCACATGCTGTTCAGCCTTAGCTGTAAGATTTATGTTTATTTTTTGCCAATTAAACAATATTTCTCACCAACTATATTGTATCACGGACTGGGGTATACATCATGGTAACACCCAGGGCTCCTCAAAGCCTGCGTGGATTTGCCAGGGGAGATCATGAGCAGCCTTCAGGTAGGAGTCTCTCATTTGCACTGACATCCAACACTCCTTTCCATTATTTCATGCTGGAGGAGCAGCAGAAGTTTCTACATGGAGTTTTTAGACCACATTTGCAGCTGGTGAGAGTAAGTAATCTCTATTCCTTCAGGCAAGAGGGAGGCCCTGTTGTTTGGGGGTCCCAAGGTGGTGGTCAATCCAGTCACTCCTGCCCTGAGGCAACCTGGTCTGGAGGGTTGCTGGATGCTCCTCTGTTTCTGGGAGCTCCTGTGGTGGTGCTGGCCAGAGGTGGCTCCTAATAACTCCACATAGAATAATATCATTGTAGAGCTGGAAGACACACCAAGGGCTGCCCAGTCCATCCCCTTTTGCCATGCAAGAAGGCAAAGCACTCCCTTTGACAGATGGCCACCCAGCCTCTGGTTAAAAACCTCCAAAGGAGACTCCACCACATGCCCAGATAGCAACACTATTGAACTTTTCTTACCATCAGGAAATTCTTTCTAAAGTTTAGGTGGAATCTCTTTTCCTAAACGTGGAAGCCATTGCTCTATGCCCTAATTGTGGGGACAGAAGAAAACAAGCTTTCTCTATCTTTTGTATGACATCTCTTCAAATATTTAAGTACGGCTATCATGTCTCCCCTTAACCTTCTCTTCTCCAGGCTAAACATCCCCTGCTCTCTAAGCTGTTCCTCACAGGGCTTCTTGGTTTCCAGACCTTTGACCATTTTGACCGCCCTCCTCTGGACATGTTCCAGCTTGTCAATCTCCTTCTTGAATTGTTGCGCCCAGAACTGGACACAGTGTTCCAAGTGATGTCTGGCCAAAGCAGAATAGAGTGGGACTATTACTTCCCTCCACCTAGACGCTATAGTCCTATTGATGCAGCCTAGAATCACATTGGCTTTTACAGCTGCCACGTCACACCGTGGACCCATGTTCAGCCTGTGATCTGTTAAGACTCCTGGATCCCTTTTATGGGTACTGCACTTAAGCCATGTGTCACCGAGCCTATATCTGTGCATTTCATTTTTTCTGCCCATGTGTACCATCTGACACTTCTCAGTTTGGGGGCAGGTCTTTAATATCATAAAGTCATTTTGAAATTTTATCTTGTCTTCTGGGATACTAGCAACCCCTCCCAATTTGGTGTCATCTGCAGATTTGATCAGCATGCCTTCTGCTCCTTGATCCAAGTCATTGATGAAGATGTTGAGTAGCCCTGGGCCCAGGACAGAACCCTCTGGCACCCCACTAGTCACTTCTCTCCAGGATGAAAAGCAGCCATTGGTGAGGTGCATTCTTTGGGTTCGGTCAGTCAACCAATTACAAGTCCTCCTAACAATGGCATTGCCTAGTCTACATTTTACTATCTTGTTTGCAAGAATATCATGGGGGAACCTTGTCAAAGGCTTTACTGAAATCAAGATATGCTACATCCACAGCATTCCTTTCATCTACCAAGGCTGTAACTCTATCAAAAAGAGAGGGAGAGGGAGAGGGAGAGGTTAGTCTGGCCTGACTTGTTTTTGAGAAACCCGTGTTGACTTTTAGTGATCACAGCATTCCTTTCTAAGTGGTTACAGACTGTCTGTTTAATGATCTGCTCTAGGACCTTTCCTGGTATTGATGTCAGGCTGAATGGGCAGCAATTTTTTGAGTCCTCTTCCCACCCCCCTTTTTGAAGATGGGGACAATATTTGCCCTTTTCCAGTCTGCTGGGACTCCTTGAATTCTCAAAATTTATTGCCAGCGCTTGTGAGATTTCTTCTGCTATTCTTTCAGTACTCTTGAGGAGAGATCATCTTGCCCTAGAGACTTGAATTCATTTAGGTATATTTGCCTATGCTTTGTTGCATCTCCCTGCCACATCATGTTCCATTTTCCCCAGGTAGAACACTGTTTTCCTTTTGCAAAAAGACCAATGCAAACCAGGAGTTTAGTAGTTCTGTCTTTTCTCTGTCCCCTGTTATCATTTCACCATCCTCTCCATGCAGAGGCCCTGCCATTTCCTTCTTCTTCCTTTTGCTACAGACATAACCAAAAAAAGCCCATCTTATTGTTTTTAACCTCTCTAGCAAGCCTGAGCTCATTCTGCGCTTTAGCTTTTCTGACTTTTTCCCTACATGTTTTGGCTGTCTGTTTGAATTCCTCTTTGGCGATTTCCCCATTCTCCATTTCTTGCACCTGTCCCTTTTAAATCTTAGCTCAGCTGAATGTTCTTTAGGCATTAAAGGTGATGATGATCTGGCTCAGGTCCAGGCTGTTCAAAGGACCATGCTCTCCCCTGTGAACCAGCCCGGGCACTGCTGGGGAAACCCTTCTCTCCATCCCACCACCTTCACAGGGCCTTTGGTGGGAATACGGGAGAGAAAGGGCCTTCTCTGTGGCTGCTCCCACAATCCCCTGGAACTCCCTTCCCAAAGAGGTCAGACTGGCACCCACCCTTCCTTCCTTCCTTCTTTGCTTCTTTCTGTAGACTAGCAAAGACATTTTTATTTCAGCAGGCATTCAATACATGATCATTGGCTGCTGAAAGGTGCAGGCTATTCATAATTTATTCAGTATTTGTGATTTGTTCGTGTTTTTATATATGTATGTTAACTCTGTTTTGATTTCTATTTGATTGTGTAGTCTGTACTTTAACTGTTGTATATTATGAGTTTTAACTATGTTTTTTTTAAAAGTACTGTAAGACTCTTTGACTCCTTCCCAGGAAAAAAGTGGGATACAAATAAAGATCATCATCATCATCATCATCATCATCATCATCATCATCATCCCCATCCCAGATTCCTTACACTCCTCTCATTTTTCCTCCCCATTGGAATTGCTAGAAACTGTGTCTTCAACACATCGCTTTTTAAGAAACTCCCCTCCACTGTGGACACCCTTCTCTTTTGCTTTTCCTGGCCGTGGGGTCCCACCCAGGATCCAGATTGTGGATCCAGACTATGTGTCTGACTACACTTGGCTTCCCCTTTCTGCTACATAATGACATCCAGGAGGACCCGGTCACTTCCACCTAAGTGCCCTGCCACTTCCACCTCACTAACGAGGTCATAATTATTGGTCAGGGCCAGATCTAAATAGCTGGCCCCCCTGTTGCCTTTTTTACCTTCTGGACAATGAAATTGTCTGCGAGGTAAGAGAGGAATTTCTTGGGCCTTATGTTTTGCCAGAGGCAGATTTGCAACAAATATCAGGATAGCTGAAATCCCCTATTGCTGCTCCATCTTCCCTTTCTGAACATTTGGTCATCTGTCCCAGGAAGGCATCATCCAAGTCTTCAGTCTGGCTTGGGAGTGTAGGGTAAACCCCCACAATGGCATTATTGTTGTTTCTCTCCCCTCTCCAGTTTTCCCCAGATGCTCTTGACTTGCCTTCCAGGATTTAACCCATGGATCTCTCCACAGGTATAAAGTCCCTGACATACGGTGCTACTCCTCTGTTCCTGTTTGTTTGTTTCTCTGAGATAGGTTATGCCTCCCATTACTACATTCCAGCAATGAGATTCATCCCACCAGGTTTCAGTGATGTCTGTTACAGCATATTTGCTTTGCTGTGCTAAGAGGTCATCTTGTTTATTCCCCATGCTCTGTGCATTAGTGTTGTGTGTCTTCAAGTCATTTCCAGCTTATGGCGACCCTAAGACAAAGCCATCACGAGGTTTTCCGGGGCTGAGAGTGTGTGATGCAGCCAAGGTCACCCAATGAGTTTCCATGGCAGAGCATGGAATAGAACCCTGGTATCTGGGGCCATCGTCCGATGCTGAAACCAGCTCCGCACACCGGTTCTCTGCATTAGCGTAGAGACACGTAAGGCCATGGGTCATTCTTTCTTGCTGCCTGTTCTTTTTCCTTCCTACTTCCCACTGTCGTTCTTGTACTAGTTCTCCCTCTAACATTATCTCCAGGGACGGATGAATTCCTGCCCCCAGGAGTACTGTCTCTCCTCTGCATTCCAAAATTCAGTTTAAAGCCCTGCTTGAATAGATTTGTGAGACTCTTAGCAAAAGCATTCCTGCCAACTGCCAAGAGGTGCAACCTGTCACTTGCCAGAAGTCCATCTTCATGAAACTGTGGACCAACGTCCAAGGAGCCAAAATGTTCCTGGCAGCACCATCTCCGGAGACATTAGTTCACCTCCCCTATTTTCCTCTCCCTTCCTGGGCCACGTCCTTCAACTGCATTGAGGTCCTTCAGCTTCCTGGCCAGAGCCTTGTGATCCCTCAGGATCTCGTGAAGGCTGTGCCTTGCACTGTCCTTGGTCCCCATGTGGGCCAAAAGGAAGGGGCAATGGTCAGTAGGCTCGGTGTTGTGTCACGGACCTTTGCCCAGGGAGACCACACGCCTCAGGAGACGTCCTGCCAGGCCCACAGAGCACTGCATCTGTCCCCCTCGGCAGGGGACCCCCTTGGGGATTGGCTGGGCCCAGCCCTTGCTCTGAGTCTCCCAAGGTCCCCTGTGCATTCTCTGGGGACCGACACTGTTGATCTCCCTCCTGCCCCTCGTCCTCGCTGGTCAGGGAGAGCCTTGAATCCTTTCAGTGGCTCCAAACTCACAGGAAGAAGTCTCTCTGGCCCTTCTGCCTCTATGCCTCACCCTGCTCCAAGTGTCCACCTCCTGCCTCTGGGATCTGGCCGCCACCGCCACCGCCTCCTCCTCCTCCTCGGGGGCCGCTCTCCCATGGCGGTTGCAGGGAATCGCAGCAGCAGCAGCTCCCTCAACATCCATGTTCAGTGGCCCTAAGCAGGTGCAGAAGAAGCACTGGGGCCTCCACTCCAAATGCCAGCTGGCCTTGCCCTGTGGCCGACCTCCTGCCCCAGGAGTCATGGCAGCCCAGTCCTTGGGAGAGGAAGTCAGGCCTGGATAGGCTCTGCCTGAGCCCCCTTTCTCCCTGTTAGGAGGAAGAGCAAAATGGAGAAAGGGCTGCACGACTCCTTCGCTGCCCCGTCTGAAGGGGCTGGATTGTATTTGGGCTCCCTTTTTCCAATCTGGGCTCCCCAAGGGCTCCGCTGTTGCTGCCGAGGGTCTGGCAGGATGTCTTCAGGGGAGGCCCTCGTCTGAGGCTGAGAGTGTGTGTGTACTGTTGGGAATGAGAGTTTCCCAGGGTGTTAGCCCTGTTGGGAAACTCTATGGAAGCTAAATCTGTAAGGATTCAGCCTCCTTTTAGCAGAGTGGCAGAAAAAGCATATCTAAATTTGTGTATGGCTTTTCTGATCTCAAACTGACTGAAGAAACAAAACAAATGCAGGCAGCTTCAGCTTACAAACTTAGAAAAGTTTACTAATGGCTTCTACATTTACATATGTGTTGGGGACCCTACATCCTAACTAGCTAATGAATAGTAGTAGCTTCGTTCTTAACTCACCATCTTCTGATGGAGAAGCAAAGCATGGTCGGAGAGGAGGAAGCAGAAGTAAAAATGGAGGAGAAGAGAGGGAGAAGAGGGGGGTCTCTTTCTTTCATAAGATCCATTACCCAAGCAACTGTCCTGGGTCACATGATCTGATCTCCTGAACACCAAAGTTATTTATGATCATGCCGTTAAATTGCAGAAAGGCAAATGGTGGAGCTTCGGCATGCAAAGGAGAAAGGAAGCCCTATGCTAGCTATGCCCACTTGTTCTAGGAACAAGATGTGGGGAGAGAGAATGCTGGAATTTTTCCAGCAGTCCCCTTCTCATTCTCTTGGACCCACCTCGAGGATTTTCTTGCCTTCTCCTAGTCTCTGGAACTGGTCTCTTGGTAGAGGCTTGGTAAGGATATCAGCAATCATTTCTGTATTGCAGTATTCTAGCCGAACAAGGGCACATCTCTTGAACCTTGTGGAAAGCACTGTCCATGCTCTTCCCAACAGAGTGACCTGCCAGTGGGTTTCCAAGGCTGAGGGAGGATTCCAACCCTGCTTTCCCAGCGCCCAAGTCCAGCACTCAGGCCCTACACAGGGCGGGCTCCTCACACCCTGTAGGCTTCCCAGGCCCCACACCCCCAACTCCGCCTGGCACTACCCGGGTGTGGGAAGGGGCTTTCGACTCCCGCCTAACCCCCCCCCAGCTCCTTCAGAGGAGCGCTGCCTCCCTTGCCTCCCCTCCGCCCCGGAGGCTTCCTTCGCTCCCGCTGGGGAGAAGCTCAGTCACCTCCTCCTCCTCCTCCTCCGGCGGAGAGCTCTCCCTCGCGTCAGCAGGCCTGAAGGAGACCCATTTCCACGACGGGGAGGCCTCGGGGGAAGCAGAACTCGCGACCGGCGGGATGGGGGGGGCTGAACCCCGTTCCCAGGACCGGGGGAGGGGTGAAGGGATCTTTCCAGGAGCTGCCCTGCCCATGTGCAGAGCGCTTTTCCTCCGAAGGGAGCGGGGCTGGCCCAAACGGGGTCGCTTGCGGCAGAAACGGAGTCGCGGAGTCACACGCAATTCCCAGAGCCTTGTGGGGGGAGGCTCTCCGCCGGCCCTGTTGCCGCAGCCCCCTCCCCGCCGCCCAACAGAATAGGGAGGCAGTGCGAAAAGTTGACAAACAAAGACAGGGACTCGGCTGACCTCGGGGGTCGGCGTGGGCTGCCAGAAATATCGCCCCCCTCCCGAGCCACGTGGGCAGCGGCCGCCTGCGCGCCCGTCCGCCTGGATTTAGCCGAACTCTCTTTTTAATTAACCTTTGCGTGTCGCGGCCCGGCAGCCCCGGGGGGGTTAATGATATCGCTGACCCGCGCCGCCGCCGGATCGATGCGCGCCGGGCCGGCGAACGCTCCGCCGCCCCTGCAGTGCTGGCTCCCCGGAGGGGCAGGCGGGCAGGCGGGACCTCGGGGAAACTTTGGAGGAGAGCAGGGAGGCCGCGCTAGCAGGGCCGCCGCCGCCGCCGCCGCCGCCGCCGCCCGTTCCCTTCCTGACACAGTTCACCGGGCGGCCGCCGCGGCTTTTCCGGGCCTTTATGGCTTTGGACCGGCAGACCCCACCGGCCACCTGTCCGCGTCCGTCGGCATCCGCCCCCCCCCACGCGCCTCCCTGGACGGCAAGGTCTCCCGTGGGGCCTCCGGGGGCGCCCTGGTGCCGAGGGCGAGGGGTCTCTTTTTCAGCAGGAGGGGGCTTCCTCCCTTAGTTCAGCCCAGCACCGGGGGGTGGCTTTCCCACCCTACTCCTCCGCCTGGCCAAATGCCCCCGAGCCCGCCAGCCGGAGTACGGAAATAACGTTCGAGTAAAGCAGGGAAAATTAAAAGGCAGAAAGAAGATTTTAAAATCCATAAATAAAAAAGGGCCCCCGAGCCTGGAATCCCGCTGGGGAGCCTCAACTAGAGTAGACCCGCGGTGTGTCAACGCTCAGTTAAACCCCAGTGACGCAGTGGGCCTACTCCCGAGAAGAGCGTTCAGTCTACCAGCGCCCCCCTCCCTCCCCCCCGGTAGCCGGAGCGCCTTAGCGGGGCCTCTGGACATTTTCGCCCCTCCGAAGAGCCGCGGCCACAGACTGGACCAAGTCCAGGAAAGGCGGACGTATGAGCGACCCACCGCCCCTTAAGGCAGCTTCGGGGCGGCCGGGCAGTTTGAGGGCTCCTGCAGGTGAGGGCAGGAGAAGGCCCGGGGAGCTGCGGAACTCCCCGCCAAGAGAGGCTGGGCTGCCCCCTCCACATTGTTTCCGGGGGAGCAGGCCAAAGAACCCCCCGCCCCATCTCGCCTTCCCCCAAGCGCACCCTGAGTCGAGCGCGGCGACCCTTTCTTGGTTGAGGGTCGCTTTGTTTTGCGGAGGGGGAGTCATCGCAGAGGGGCTGCCTTGCAGAGATGGGTCGCAGGAGGGGTGCAGGGTGGAGGGGGCGGCGGGGGACAGAGCCGGCGGGGGCTTCTGCGGGAGGCTGCTCCCCCGGGCAGACCTGGTGGGCTTTTGTGGCTGGTTTGTAAACGGTCTTCGGAGGGTCTTCGCCTGGGATCCGAGATTCCCAGCGGGACCGTGGGTCTTCCGCTACTGGAGCGGAGCCCTCCGACCCGAGGCAGTCTGTCCACACGACCACCACTGTCGGGGCGGCTCATCAGGTTGCCCTCGGTGTCTTGGCTGGTCGGCCAGCGAGGCGAGTCGGAGGCCCTCTCGGGGCTCCGTGGGGGGAGGTCCAGCCGCCTGGCCCTGATCCTGAGGCTCGCGTGAAGTCCCGAGGCCACAGGGGGCGCGCAGACGTCAGGAAGGGGCTAGGGTTGATCACTCCCCCCCCCGAGGCCCTCGGAGGGACCCCCGGCAGCCTCCCGCTCCTCGGGAGGGAAGAAAGGACGGCGTTGACCTCTGCTGCCGGACACTTAACCTCCGGCCCGCGAGGGCTTTCCGTCCTTGGCTCCCCGACTGCCAAAGGTCGCCGCTGCTGAATCTCTCTCCCTCTTTTCCTGAGGGCGGTGGACGGGGGGCAGCGGCGGAGCGAGGGAGCCCAGGGGCCGCTTCAGCCATCCGGAGTGACCCTCGGCGACCCCCGACCCCATCTCCGCCGCCGCCGCCGCCGCCGCCCTCGGGAAAAGAGGCAGAGATCAATGAGGCTCCTCGCTCGCCAGGACAGCCTGGGGTCTTCCGGAAGGAACGCGGGGGGCGAAGGAGCCCGTGCCTGGAGGAGGAGTGGGGGGCGCTTGCTCCAGACCCACCACTAGCCCCCCGGCGTATGCCCGTTGGCTCAATGGAGCTTACGCAGGTGTCGGCAGGAACTGAATGGGCCTGTCCGGATTGGGACCCGCAGGGGGCTTCCTTTTCCGGCCAAGGGCTCCGGGCACGCAGGTGACTCTGCCCAAGGATTTGGGGCCGGGGGTTCTGGGATGGGGGCGAGGAATGCCCAGGCCCTGAGCCGGCCGCACCTCTGACCTTCACCCTCTACCTCCAGCCCACCCGCCTGTCCACCTGCCTTCTGCCGGAGGTCCAGGAGGGCTGCGGGGAAGAGTTTGGGAAAGAAGTCCCCCGCCCCTTCTGGCTCAGTACATTCCACTCCGAGAAATCCCGCCGAATCTATAAGAAAACGGCCTTAGGATTGCAGCGGAACCCCTTCAAAATGCCCCCCAGAAGGCAAGGGGGAGCGGCACTCTATGAACGTGACTTGTTGCCTCCTTTCTCCAAAGCTCTGAGAAAAACATTAGTGCATGCTCAGAGGCAATCTGTTGTTTCTGCCATACTTGGAGGAGGAGGAGGAGGAAGAGACGCGCCGGTGAAGATGATGACAGTAACGACGACGCGCCCTCCTGCCTCGTCACCCGGGGCCTCAAGGGCGACCCGTCGCGGAATCCGGGGGGGGCCACGGGCGTGCGGGACTGGGAACCAAGGCCGCATCCAGCGCCACTGCGCATGCGGGTAGGCGTTCGCCCGCGCCCTGGGGTTGCCCAGCGTTGCCCTTCTGCACGAGGGTCAGGTCGTGCTCCCGCCGCAGAACCCCCGGCGCAGCCCCTTCCTCCCGCCCCGCGGCTCATTGCAGGCCTCTCCATGCCAACGCGGGGCGTCCCCGCTGCTCGCCCGCTCGCCCGCTCGGCCCGTTGGGACGGGTCTCTGTGAGCGCGGCTGGAGACCTCTCTCGCCTAGCTCGGGGGCGGGCAGCGGTTGGCCCCCGGTCTCTCCAGCCGGGAGCCGGGACTGGGGGCGCCCTCGAGGACCCAAAAGTCGCCCCCCAAAGGCCCAGACGTCGCGCGCGCCCCACGCGGGGAGGCGCCTCGAAGCAGCCGCCACCGGCCAGGCCCTGCGCTTCCCGCCCTGAGAGGCTCCTGGGGCTCGGCCGGGGCCGTCGTCGGGCTGGAAGGGGCCACACGGCCATCTAGTCACTGCCCCCCCGCCAGGCAAGGATCCAGGACTGAAGCGCTCCCGAAAGACGCCCTCCTGCCCTCACTTAGGGATACCCAAAGAAGGGGAGTCCAACCCTTCCGGGGAGCCTGTACTCCGCTGCCCAACAGGAGCACTTGCTGGTGTTTGGGTGGCGTCCCTTTCTTTGCAATTTGAAATCGGGGGTTCGCGTCCCGGTTTCCGGAACTGCAAGACCCAAGCAGGCTCCATCTTCCGCATGATGGCTGCCCTTCCAACGTCTGAGGGGTCCCTGTTCACTTCACCCCACCCCACCCTCTTCTCCTCTCTTCTCCAGGCTAAACCCACCCGGTTCCCGCACCCATGGTCCACAGGGCTTGGCGGTCCCTGGGCCACTGGCCATCTGGCTTGGCCTCCTCTGGACACAAGCCAGGCTGCCCTCAGGCGGACACACTTCTTGGGGCGGCTGCCCTTACACCGGGCGAGGGAGACCCTTGGATGCTCTCTCCGCCTAGCCCTGCTCCCCCCACCCCGAGAAACCGTGGCGCCCTTCCCTCCGCGGGGGTCTCTCTCGTCCCGAAACTAACCGGGCCAACCTCCTCAGCCTCTCAGCTCAGAGGAGACCGGGAGATGTCTGGGCTGCACTTCCGTCTCCCTGCCTCCCCCCGCACCCGGCCGCCATTTCCCCTTCGGCGCGGCAGACGTGAGTTCACACGTGCAGAGGCCGACGTGACGGCAAGAACGAGGCCGGGACTGAAAAGCAAAGGAGAGGGAGGGGGTGACAGCCCCTCTCTTTGGGGGCCAAAAGGCAGAGCCACAGCTGGTCAGATGCCAACCCCGCTAGTTCCGGGGCAGGGGGGGCAGGAGGAGACGGGTAGCCCTTGGCCGCGCCCGGGGAGCCCCCTCCCTCCTTTCCCCTTCCGTTGCTGCAGGATGCCTCCCCCTCCCCACAGGACTGAGCTGTCCGTGGCGACGGGGAGGCAGAAACCCCCTGATCGCACCCTGCGGGCGGGGCTCCAACACCTGGGACGGAGAGGAGGGGGCTAGGGAAGGAGGGAGAAAGACGCCCCCTCCTCCCTCCTGCTTATCCAGGCCGGGCCACCTCGATGGGGCGTCAAAAGCCCCCTCCGACATTCGGAAATAGACAACGGCGAGAAGTGGGCGGGGGGACACGGCGACCCCTGGCAGCAGCACCCACCCCATCGTCCCTTTCCCCGGCCGCCCGAGGCGAGAAGCCGCTGAACCGGGCAGGCGGGGAGCGCGAGGGGGGGTTACGTGGAGGGGGGAGGACCGGTGGCTTCTTCCTGCAAAGGGGCCGCTGCCCGCCGCCCCGCCTGCTCCTTGTGGGTCACGGCCCTGGGATCAGGGCTGTTCCCCGAGATTTCCCGGCCAGACTTGAGATCTGGGGATGTCCCCCCTTGCCATGCCACGGAGCGGGGCGGGCCCTGGTGCTGAGGCAAGAGGCGCCAGGCCCTGTCGAGGCCCGAAAGCGTGGTAGGTTCAGGGCAACCAACGTCATGCCGTGGAAGCCACTGAAGTGAAAAGCGCCAAGTCTCACCAAGAGGAAAAGACGGATATGCGCCCACTGACTTCCCAAGACTGCGCTCTCGCCCTGAGACGCCTCCGCCTCGCCTTCGGGGCCAGATAAGAGCCGCAGGCCCTGAAATCTGGGAGCCGTTTCTGGGAGCTTTCAGGCGGCAGAGATTGATGTGGAATCCTCTGAAATACGGCTGGGGGCAGATCCTGCGTTGAGAGAGGGAGGTTATTCCCTCTCCATTAAATTAACTAGACCACCTCGGACCCCTTTTGCCAGCAACCAAGCTGTGTGAGGGCAGCAAAGCGGAGGGAGCCCTCCCACACCCAAAGAATGCGCCTGAAGGCTGGGGGGGGCAACTGATGGATGCCGAAGCAAGTTTTCCCCAAGTAGAACAGCCCTCTGGGGCAGGACATAACCAGGAGGCCTGTGTTAAATACCAGGGACCCCCACACACAAGCCCTTCCACTGGGGAAAGAGTCTGATCTCTCTGTGGGTTTCAGGGTCGCCTGGAAGGAGTCTGGGGCTGGGGACCGCCAGCAGAATGGCTGAGAAGCCCTCCCCCCACATGCTCTTGCAGCTTTCAGATAGAAGCCCCTTGGCCTGAGGGGTCCCACGGGCTAGGAGGGAGGACCCAAGAGAAGCATGCCAACGGAGGGGGCTTGGGGGGGACTTTAACGAACAACTCCACCTGTATATGATGCAACCCCAACGGGGAATCTCGGCACAAGGATGCTTGAAATAGTGGGGGAGGGGCGAGGGGCCACAAACGAATTCCACTCCTCTCTCCTCCATTTCCACTAAATAATCCCTGCTCAGTTCCTCTGCTGGAGGGAGACTACCGGGCGAGGGCAGAAGACCCTCCAAACGGAGGACGCGCCAAAGGGGACGTGGATGTGGCAGCGGCGGCCTCACTCTCTTGCGCGGCCTTGGGCAACTCCTGCCCTTTGAGTGCGAAATCCGAGCGGGAGAGACTCCTCGCCCCACAACGTCGTGCAGGCTAGGGAGCCATCTGCCTTCCTAGCCACGGGGCCACTGGGCTGGGAACCTGCAATGGCCGTGGCAAGCCACTCCTCTCCTTCGGCCGGTGGAGCCTCCTGCCCGCCCCAGCGGCCCCCTCCCGAACTGCCCCCAATTTGTCATCCTCGGCGAAGGGCGATGAGATGCCTCCGACCCCTCCCCCCGCCGCCCCTGCCCCCTCAGGTGAGCCCGGCAGCCTGCAAAGCGTTAATCGCCGGGGTCATCCATCTTCCATGCGCTGCGCATGCCTGTCAGCAACTCAGACAAACCATTTCCTCATTTCATTGCCCGGCGAGGGGGTGAGCGGGAGGTTCCCGAAGCGGCTTTAATTGAAGCCGCATGTTGGCGAGAGCAGCGAGAGGGCAGAGCGGGAAAGGATGGGGGCGGAGGGGGCGCGGGAGAAGAGGGGGAGAGGGGGCGAGGGCACCCCCCCATGGCCAGCACATACAGCGATGAGACTCCTGCCCACTCCTGCGCCCACGAGCGCCTCTTCACAGGGAACACGGGCACCCTGGACCGTCTGGCTCCGGACCTCTCGCTCTTCTTTGCCCTCAGGTTGGCTGTGACCGTGCCGACCTTCCAAATAACGCCCCCCACCCAAGGACTCGCTGGCCGTCCTCGGCCGGCTCCTCCTCAGGTCTTGCAAACTCCAGGGGGCAGCCAAGGAGAATTCCCTCCTTCTTTGCCTGTCGAGTCCGTTTGTTGTTGTTTTCATGCTTGTCCTTTGGCTCATGGGTTGTCCTCTCTCTCCCTCTCTCTCTTGCCCCTCTCTCCACCACCCAGCTTTGGCATCCTGCTCCTCGCAGTACCTTGGCTCTGGGAGACCCCTCTCCTCTGCTTCCCTTCTGTCTCCTCCTGTCTGCCTTTGGGCCCCTTCCCAGGCTGAGCTGCAGGATGTCTCCCAGCCTCATGGGGGCACAGCCTCCAAGCTTTCATCCCATCGCATTCCCTGCGCTACCCTCACCCCACACCCCCTGCAAAGGCTGAGAGATGCATGCATGCCCACAGGCCTCTGTGCCAGTGTCCCAGGGGGCACAGTGCCTCCTTTCCTCCCGGCTTGCTTTCTCATCCAGTCCAAAGGGGAACTGGGTGCCAATGCTGTCCTGCCTGGCCTCTCTGTTCTGTGGCTGTGGTGGAGTGCTTGACAGTCCCAAATGGGTCTCCTTCTGACACCTTTGGCTCCCCAGAGCTGAATGCAGCTTCCCTGCTCTCTACCACTCGCTCATTTGGCAACAAACCTCTTGTGGCCCTTTGGGAGACTGATATCACGCACAGAGCACTTGCACAGTGGAAATGTTCGCTTCCATAGTTCCGCAGAGGTTGCACTCCACCTCCCCTTCTGCTGAATGTGTGACCAGTGGTGCCTCTGCCCGCATGCCTTTGGCTTCTTGTTCCATCCTGCAGTGGGTCGTTGTGGACTCTGACTGATTCTGCCATCCCAGGGAATCAAGTGAGGCTCTGGCGGGGCTGCCAAAAGGGTTCCATGCCATCCAAGAATGTACACCTGCCATCCGGGGATCCTGTGGATCGGTGCCAGCCAGAGCAGAGCCTCTAAGCCAACGCTTCAGCAGGAAAGCCCAGCTGATGCAGTGGTTCTCCTTGGACTCAGTGGCCCCGGGGTCTCTTCCAGCTCTATGATTCTATGATCCTCTCATCCCGATAGGACCGAGACCCAGGTGAGCTGGTTGCACTTGGGGAAGTCTGCTGGGGCAGCCACAGCCAAGGCCCAGAAAAGCACAACCCCCCGAGGAAGGGGACTTTCTGCCAGTGCAGGTGCCAATGGGCTTCCAGCTGTACCCTCTGCCCTTTCTCTTCCCTCTGGGCCAGGATCTCTCCCCTTCTGAGCCTCATCCAGCATCATGCAGTTGTAGCTGCAGAAATAGGACGCTGCAGCCTGGTAGAATGGGCCCGGCTGAGGCCAGCAGGAAGCAAGAGCAAGGGGAGGGCAGAGAGGGCATCTGCAGGCCCAGCTGCCTACCCAACACAGTCGCTGCCCGGGGCCCAACCCTGGTCACAGGCACATGGCTGTCTTCCCTGTACCAGTGCTCGTGCAGTCAGGGAGCGGGGCCGCTTACTGGCAAGCCAACCTGCCACAGGGCCCTGGCCCCCTGGAACGCACACAGTGGGGAGAAGGGGTCCTTGAGCAAGTGGGCACAGAGGCAAGGATGGCTAGTGGGCCAGCCAGCCTTCTTCCTTTGGTGGCTCAGGCCCAAACCAGGGCAAAGCCACCAGCCTCTTACTTGTGTATAAGCTCCCCTACAGTTGGCCAAAGTGGAGTTGGCATGTGGTGCCCTTGTGCCTTGATGTGCACCGTGTGTTTTTGCACATCTGTGTGCATGCAACCTTTGCTTGCACAATGAGGCAGTGTGGCACAATGGCTGCACGACTCTGAGAGTACCACACCATCTCTTCAGTGTAGTTGTGGAGGATTTTGCCAATTCTTGCCCCGGCTTTGGTTCAAGCCCTGAGTTTCTTGTCCACAAGGCCATCCAGCCCTGGCCAGTGACAGACAGGAGTGATGAAGGAAGGTGGCTTGCTTGTCACTCGGGCCCAGAGCAAGCACACTCACATCCAAGCTCACATACCCAGGGAACCTCCAAATGGCCCCGGAGGCCAAATGGGGACGAGGCGAGCAGGCAGCAGGCTCAGATTTCAAAGCTTCTCCCAATCTGTTGGGGAAGGTCAGACAAACAGCCCCCCTGTGCTCCACACCTCCCTCCTGCTGATGGATGAGACCCCTGACCTTGGGAAAGGCCAAACGGAGGGAGGGAGAGAGGGAGGGGAAATGGGGGGCACTGTCCTGCGCCTTTTGGTCTCTGGAGGCAGAAGCCCCCCTTCCCTCCCATCTGGCCCTGACCCTTTGACCCATGCAAGGCCACACTGTGAAAACCAACTCACGGTGGAAAGCGCCCCTCCAGCCTTTGAGGAGCATTCAACACCCCCACACTGCAGAGAGGTTGGGTGCCTTTACAGCAAATTCAAATAACCTGAACAGATTGGAGAGCTGGGGCAAAACTAACAAAATTAATTTCAGTAGAGAGAAATGTGAAGTACTAAGCTTAGGTGAGAAAAAAAGGAAATGCATAGATATTGGACCGGTGGTACCGGGCTTGACCACAGTACATGCGAGAGGGTTCTAGGAGCCTTAATAGACCACAAGCTGAACCAGGGTCAGCAGTGGGATGCGGCAGCTCAAAAAGCAATGTGATTCTTGGCTGCATCAATAGAGTCTAGCATCTAGGTCAATGGAAGTGATGGTACCACTCTATCCTGCTTTCGTCGGACCCTCCTAGAATCCTGTGTTCACTTCTGGGCACCACAGTTCAGGAAGGATAATGACAAGCTGGGACATGGTGTCCAGAGGAGGGCAACCAAACTGATAGAAGGCCTCGGAACTGTGAAGCCCTATGGGGAGCAGCTTAGGGAGCTGGGTATGTTCAGCCTGGAGAAGAGGAGGTTAAGAGGGGACATGACAGCCATGTTTAAATATTTGAAGGGACGTCATATGGAGAGGATGGACCAAGCTTGTTTTCTGCTGCTCCCAAGACTAGGGCATGGAGCAGTGGCTTCAAACTTCAGGAAAAGAAATTTCATCGAAACATGAGGAAGAATTTCTTGGTGATAAGAGCAGTTTGACAGTGGAATATACTTCCTGGGAGTGTGGTGGAGTCTCTTCCTTTTTTGGGGGGGGGGGTTTGAAGAGAGGCCAGATGATCCTCTGTCAGAGGGAGGGCTGTGATTGTGTCTTCCTGCATGGCAGAAGGGGGTGGGACCGGATGGCCCTTTGAGGTCTCTTCCGGGTCTGTAGTTCTATGAAATCTGAAATCTAGGTTTTCTGATCTGGATGTCTTTACAGGGCAGGGAGCCAACCTGGAGGGAACAGTGCCAGACAGAATAAAAATGCAATGAAAAGGCAGAATGAACGTGTCAGGAGGAAACTCCAAGTCCAGTCCCCTGAGACTAGTCGAAGGTCCCCGATACAGGCAGCCATCCCTCCTCTGATGCAAAAATGCAGCAACAGCATTCACCACCTTCTGAGGAGTCCTTTCCAACGCCAAGTGGGTCTTACTCTCAGACGCTCTTCCTCGGGTTTAGGTAGGATCTCTTTTCGTTTGACCCTGGGGCTCATGGTCAAATCACAGGAGCAGCAAAAAACACATCATATTTAAAGAGGGCTATTGTGTTTTCTCTCCAGCTTCTCTCTCCAGGGTCTTAAGATGTTCTTTACAGGATGTGGTTCCAGACCTTTGGCCATCTTGGCCTCCCTTCTCCAGACGTGTTCCATCTCATCAATAGCCTTCCTGAACTGCAGTGCCAGAACTGGACACGGAACTCCAGGCCGGAGCAGACTCAGTGGACACTGTCCTTCTACACCTGACCATCCAGGGTGGGTTCTGGCTGAAGACCCCCCCAGGCTAGTCAATCCCCCAGCCCCACCTCCTCCCACAGGGTCCAGGGCAGTGCAGCTTCCACCTTCGTCCACCTTGGGTGAGGAAGGGTCCCCTGGATCTTTCTGAGCCCAAGCCAGACAGATCTTGGAGAAGCTCCAGGAATCTTCCTTCAGTGTGCTCCCAAAGAGGACTCACTTGAAGAGACTGGCTGAATTCTTCATTTTGAACCATCTCTGACAAGTGCCAATGAGACCCTCTTTGGAGAAGAGGCCCAGGTTAGCAAGAAAGCGGAAGAAGGGGGGACGGGTTCTGTGGAAAACCAAGCCCCTCCTTTGCCATAGGCTCACTGCAGGGCCTTTCTGGGCACGACAACCCCAGAATTCCATAAGCAGCACAGGTTACACAGGCTGCGGGACTCTTGGCACCATGGCACATGGAGGGAGAAGGCCGCTTTTCCAAGCCCTGATTGACCTGCGGCTGGGCCTCCCCCAGGCGGCTCTTTTGGTGTCTCAGTTTGGAGCAAGAAGAAGATGAAGCCGCTCATCCGGCAGATCAGGCTCAGTGAATGTGGCACCATAACTGCCCCACAGACCGACTAAATGCCCCTGCGGGAAGAGTCCTCTCCTCTTCCTCCTCCTCCCCAAGAGACTGCCTCAGAACAGAGGGGGCTCCGTTTAGCTGTTGCAGATGTTAGTTGCAACTGATAAACCTCCCCCTTCCTCCATGAGCTGATCCAGTCCCTTCTGAAAGCCTGTCAGCAGCCATCACATCAGTCAGAAGGGAACCCTGAGAGCTTGGAAGGCCCTGTGTGGGCGAGGGAGAGGTTCCTCCTATATTTTGGTAGGGTGGGGCAGTGCTAGGGAGCAGAGTCCTTCTCCCGCCCACGCCTCCCCCTTCATGGAACACCCTCCTGCCATAACCAGGCAGCCTGGTTGCTTCTTCCCCCCTCAAAAAACCCTAAGAAGCCTCAGACACGTTATTATTCAGCTATTAGTTTCTTTCCTTATAATAACTTTAAATGTTTTTATATAGCTCCTTTCTTCTTACAATCCCCAAGGTAAGCAAAATGTAATTTAAACATTCTGATATGATATACAGGTAGAAATAATATGACAACTGCATCCACTAAAGCAGTAAAAGGAAGGAAGTGGCAAAAAATACCTATGCTGGCCTAATACACCCATTTACAATACCTGAGCAAGCAGACAGACTCTGGCTCCAGGCTCCCATGTGGGGGGCATGGGGTGCAATCCCACAACTGGTACCTGCTGTGCCTGCAGAAAAACCTTCCCTGTGACCCTGAGGCCACCCCCGGGCTTGTCCAGGGACACCCCTCCCAAACCATGCTGGGGCTGTGAAAGCCAGGGCTAACTCCCTGTTACCCCACTGGCATACCCTATCCCAGGAACTATAAATTTGATATCAAATCTGCCTGCAAGGCCAGAGAGATTGCCCAAAGGGGTACATAGACAAGGTGGTCGAACAACCGAAAATAGGTTAGGCCAGGAAAATACCCAGTCAGGTTCCCCTAGGAGACCTCAGGCTAAACATGTCCACAAGAACAAAGGGTTTTCAGCCAAGGAATATCCAGCTTGAGTGGATTATTGGGTTTTCCCAAGGTTGAGCAACTCCAACATGAGTAAACCTTACATTGCAAGGTCCATCTGCATAAACCAATCATGCAAACTACCAAGTTGCTATTGTGCAGCCATTGCTCTTCCTGGGAGAGGGCCTGCCCTCAAGGTACATTCTGCCCTATAAGTAGTCCCAGTTTTGGGGGGTTTCTTCAGAGAACTCCCTGCCACGCTGGCAGACCGGCACTCTGTTAGTCGAGAATTCCCCTCAGCTGCTTCTCTTTACTGCGCTCCGTTCTTCTCACAGCTTCCTGGACCAAAGACTTCAGGATAGGTGCAGTATCATTGCTTTTACACTCTCTCTGTTGAATCCCCTATCAATTTTCACCTCTTTCCTTTCTCAATAGGCCTTGTGTCCATGAGTGAGTGAGTGCGTTGGTGCATGAGAATATATTTGTTAATAAAATCCAGTTATTGGTACATTTGTCTGACTTTTCACTTGGTCTGACCCCATAAAAATTGGGTAAAAGATCCTCCTGGGTTACCCTGCCCCTCCTTTTGCTACAACCAGTGCTCCATTAATTTCTCCAATCTTTGCAATTTTGGAGAGAATCAAAGTGTCCCCCAAGGGACCCCCTAAAAGTCAGGGTAACACCCCCACTTGGGATTAGTCAGGAGGGAGCAAGCTGCCCATGGGGTCTCTTAAAATGGGGTCCCGCCTACGGCCCACGTGAATTCTTCAGGAGCCAAAGCTTCTGGGTCTCGCCAAGGGCAGCCCCATCCAAAACTGAGGGTCACAGTCCAGCCAAACCATGAACCACTGCAGCCAGTCAGCCTGTGGATGAGTCCCAGCTGGACCAAGCATTCAACGGTTGGTCAGAATATAGGCAAAGCCAGTGGATTCAGTGGGTGTGCTCTAGTTTGGAGTCACAACAGAGCACTGTTGTTCTTGTTATGGCCTCCCAGACTGGCTTTCACTTATTCAGGGGCCTGGTTGTTCAGAGCCTTGTGGACTCAAGGCAACCGCTGCAACTTCCTCGGTGGAGCTGAGGGCCGTCTGGCCTTGGAATCTCATCTTTATTTTGTCTTGTCTCATCATCAGGGTTTTTTCACTTGCAGAAAGTGAGAAAAAATGTCATTGTCTCTGAGAGATCCTCCCCTAGTTTCAACTCCTCCCCCAACCGCTGCTGCCACCTGGTAGCTGTTTGGCACGGCTAGTCTGGCTCCGCAACAAAGGCTGCCTTTGCTTGGGAGACCCTTCCAGTGGCATCCACTGATGCCCCCAGCAGCAGATCTCTGCCTCACAGGAGCCCAGAACCCCACCACACCAGAAAGACAGGAGCAACAGGATGGAAGCCCATCTTTCCAGGAGCCAGGGGCCCAGAGCCACACATGTGGCTTCTCTGCTCAAAAGTCAGGAACATTTGGACACAACTCTTGATGTTTCAATCACTAACCACATCAAACCATATTTTGGCAGATTCCTTGTTTTGATTTCCACATTCAGTGTAGCTGCAAGACTGGAAAAGAATTCCTCCCTGGCCCCTCGGCATTCTCTCTCTCTCTTTCTTTCTCTCTCTCTCTCTCCCACCCACGTAAAACTGGAAGGAAGCTCTTTCTGAAAGTCTGACCTGTGACATGAGAACAAGTTCCCCAGTGGTTCTGTGGCAAGAGAGAAGCCTTTCTGTGTTTTCTCAGGCAGGGACTCATCTCCTTGCAGTCCCCTGGCACAATCAAGGAAGTTCTCGGCCAGCTCCTTCCGACCAAGGAGTGGGTGAGGGGCCAACTCCAGTCTGCCCACTGGCCCTGAGTGAGCTTTTGTGTGGCCGTTAGGCAGTTCTGTAGGATCTGGACCTGCAAGCCACTCAGACAAGCAAAGGTTCATGAGGCAGCAGCCTGCCTGTTGTTTGTTTCTTATTTGCTCCCCTTTTCTTTCTCTCCTTTGAGGGGGTGTTTCTCTTTTGCCTCTGTTCAGACCCTGGTTGCACACTGAGAGCTTCTTACTCCAACCGCGCAGATCCTGTTGTTAGTCTTGACCAGAGTGGAACACACAGGATTCAAGCCAAAGGTTCAAAATGGGCGTGTGTGACTGATGGAGCTGGTCCAGGCCACTCTGAACCACAGAAGCCATCCGGGCCCCAGGTTACAGCTCCGGTTTGAGGATGTGCTCTTCGGAGGGTGGCAGCTCCAGGGAGGCCATGGGGCCTGCTCACTTCCTGGGATGGGACGGGATGGGATGGGATGGGATGAGGGCCCCTCCCCATTGTTGGGGTTCAGTTTCACTTCCCTGGGCCTTGTCCAAACCATGTGGAAATGCAGTAGGCCAGTATCTGCTCAGTCCCTCACCGTGCCTGCCCCTGTCCTAAGACACCATGGAACTACCCATCTCACGGGATCATCTGGTGTGGACACAGGACAGGGCCTTATCCATGGCTGCCTCCATCCACAAGGGGCCACGCCAGAGGACCAAATCTAGAGCCATTCACCTCTTTTCTCCCAAAGTGCCCAGGTTGGCCTTACCCCCAGCCAATCAATCCCACCCTACAAGGTCTTGCCAGAAAAGGGGAGGCTGAATACTTGGTGACAGCCATTAACAAAAGTCCCTGGAGTCCCAAGAGGATTTTTTTAAGACCTGGCCATGCAAGTGACTCCTCAAGGGAGGGCTGGGGTACCCACACCCCTTAAGCAGGTATAGGTTCGGTGGTGTATCTTGCATAAGCAGCCCCTAGGGCAAATGTGGAAGTTAAGCCCCTTCCTTCTTACCCCTACCCCCACCCCACACATGGCTTTTTTTGTACCTCCGGCATTGGCACCCAGGGCACGTACCCTACTTGCCACACCGTAGATGGCCCCACCCACCCCTCCATAGATCCCACCCCCAGCTCCAGCTCTCAGCTACTGATCAGTAGCCAAGGTAAGCAAGTTTCAAGAAAGCAGGCATACACTTCCTGTGACACTTTTCCCCGTCATTCTCTGGCTGCATCGGTTGGCATCAATGGCAAACAAAGAACCAAGGTGGCTCCCTGAACCCTGAACTGGACTCCAGCTGTGGGGGCCTGGAGTGGGTAGGCATGGCACCCCGGCCAGGCCTCCCTCCCCATCTGTTCTCTGATTGTGAAACCAGTGCAGAGGCAAAGAAGGATGGCTGTTCACTGCCAGCAGTGCCACAAGTCAGTAGAATCCTTCCCTCCAGAGGGACTCACAGGAGGGACTCACAGGAGTCCATGCAAGGTCTGCAGCTTCACCATGCCAATCAGAACGCTGCCAGTTTTACAGCATGTAGGACCAGGTCTCCCAATGCAGCCTGCCTGGGTCATACCCCAAAATGTGGGTCTGCTTGTGATGCCAGTACCTCCGTGCAAAGGTGGGGAACTATTAGCTCAAAGAGGAAGCCTGTGAGAGGGGGGTAACCTAACAACATCTTTTACAACTATGTTTACCAGTACTTCTGCAAGCAAGAACCAAACAGAGATCCAAAAGTAAGCTTAGTTTTATTAGGGGGAGATCCAAGCTGTCATTCTCTCACACATGGCTAACTGAAGGGAAAGGAAGAAAAGGTTTTGGACAGAGAGATTTCAGGGCTAAGTAAGTGGTGTTTGCCAGTCCAGAAGAGTAGCGAAGAAGCAGCGATGTGGCTTAGATGCAAATCTAAGGACCGTACACAATCGAACATTGGAGCGGCAGAATGGCCAACAGCAACTGGCGTACTGCAAGGTGATTGGCCAAAACCTGTGGTTTAAGTACCCTATTCCTTCCTGGAGGGTGAGGATGTTAAAGGCTCTCTGGCTGAGTAAACAATGGAGTCCTGAGAGTGGACAGTGAGGTCCAGAGTGGGCTAAGGGTCTTAGGTGACAAAGGGGTAATGGCTGTCCTGATAGCTCAACGCTTGTCAGGTAGCTCTGAGGACAAAAAGGGAAGTTTGTTTGGTCAGAGTGAGAGGAGTTAAGGCAGGCAGTGGTCCTGTGAGAATCTCTCAGACGCCACTGTCCAAGAGGCTGAGTCGTTAAGGCTAACGGCAAGCCTATTATTGCTGGAGTTTCCTGGTGATTTCCTGACTAAGACCCAACTTCACCTGGAGCTGTCTTCTGACCTAGCTCCCAACACACATGCTTGGTCAGGCTTTCCTCTTATTCAGCACGGCCATGCAGCCATACCAGGATATGATTTATGTTTGTGCCAATTAATATATCTTGCCAATTAAGCCATATTTCACCAATTAAACAATATCAAAGCATGGGGGTGTACAGCCTGGTAACATGGGCTCTAAGATCTTGCAGGGGGGGCATTTTTCTCAGTCCCATCAACTTCACAGGGAACACAGGAGACAGGGGCTTCTCAGTGGCTGCCCCAGGGCTGTGGAAATCCCTCCCCAGGGAGGACAGACAGCCCCCCAGAATGAAAACTTTCCTATTCAGATAGGCTTTCTGAAACTGTCTTCTCCTTTGTAAAATGATAAAACGTTAGAACCAGCACAATATTAGAAGGCCCCAAACTCCATTTCAACCAACCTAACACTGGTGCCCTGGCCAGAGCATTGGGCTAGGACTCTGGAAAGCAGGGCCCAGATCCCCTCTGCTCAGCCATGCAAACCCGGGGCTGACCTTCATCAAGTCACACTCTCTCAGCCTCAGAGGAAGACAAAGGTGGCAAACCTCCCTCTGAACAAATCTTGCCAAGAAAACCCCTAATAGGTTTGCCTTAAGGTTGGCCTGGAAACGACTTGAAGGCACGCAACAACAACAACTGAAGCAACAACAAGGAGGATATCTTTCTGAAGTGGCTTTGCTTTACTTGATTTAATTCGATGGATAGTTTAACTGCATTTTAACAATAACTTCTTATACTTTTTTGCTTCGGTCTTTGCTTCTACTTGCATTTGTTTAAATTTTTGGCAAGCCGCCTTGATTCTCACTTCCGGGAAAAGGTGGGGCGCGACTGACTCGTCTTCCTGCTTGCCCAGTCTCCCACGCGGAGCTCTGCCTGAGCTTTTCGCCATCTGAGATTCCGTTCCTATCCCAGAACGTCAGACAAGGTTGCGCTGTGCGCTGGCGCTCTCGCGGTCCCCGCTCCGGCAGTTTCATTCGGAGGCCTGGCCTGTCTGCTCCGAATCGCTCCCGGAGCGCCCCCCCGCTGGAACCACCCCTGACCTCTCTTCCCAGAGGGGAAAATGAATCTCCATTTGCGCTCTGGATATTTCATAATTGTTTCTCTTTGCCTTCAGCCCTGCGGCCCCGGGGGGGCCACATCTATAATTCAAGCGTTCCGCTTCTCAACGGCAGTTACCTCTGGCTTATTGTGTTCTAATTGTTTGTCAATTTGAATCGTAAGGTCCCCCGGGATTTCTACATCGCCGTTTTCAACTACTCTTTCAGATGTATATTCCCACCGGTTCTTTGCAGATGTAAACATTCCTTGTTGCAACGATCCCAGTGTTATAATTGCAGCCATTTTGTCCTGGCGTTTCTCCTGTTCAGTCCCGCTGCACAAACCGAGAAGATGGTCCGGTCTCATTTTTTCATTGCACAGACGATACATCTCGTCTGTACTTACTTTCCCCCTAGCATTTACCTTGATGCTGGAGCACTTGTTCTTGAGCTCCAAACATAACCTCTTCGGTTGATCTTTCTTCTTTGTTTTAAATGTGGGGACGACGGCCTGGTTTGTGTTGCCGGGTTTCAAAGCGATTTTTCATGATTTTCTTTCCACGCACGTCTTTTGTTTCTCAAATGTTCAATACTTTCTTCCCCTATAAGTCTGTCGACATCCCCCCCCCTCCATTTTTTTAATATACTCGCTCAAGGATATTTTCTCTTTTTCCTTTGCTTCACTTGTAATAACGGACGACCTCTGATATTACACAGCAAGTATAGTTGATCAATACCACTTCAAGGACGTAAATACGCGGTTTTTCCTAATAATTTTCTCGATTTTTTTCTGTCTGTTGCCTCAGTTCTGCTTGGACCACTTCGTGCCTCGTATCCAGTAACTGGCGCGGCCCGGAGTTTATGGCTTCTCCGGTTAAGACCTGACTCCAGGACTTTGTCTGCATCCCCACCACCGGCGATTTCTTTCACTTTCTTGTGCTGACTGTCCTTTCCATCGGGTTTGGGGCTCTTACGGACATGTCCAGGGACGAGCGTTGCTCCTTCTCGTTCAGCAGCTTTGCCCCCATTTATTGATGGCCCAGCACGTGGATCGGTTCCAGATTCCGCTGAGGTGTCTCCACTGCGGATTCAGCTGCTGACTTTCCATGTCCTTCTGAACCGCCCAGGCCGAACAGGCGCTTGCTTTCGCTTTCTGTTGGTGCCACGACCTCCCGGGTCCCACTGACCGGACTGATTCGGATTCCCTCCGGGAGCCGAGCAACCAGCCGGGGACCCCGGAGGGCGCCTCCCCTTCCCAGCTGCGCCGCCTTCCGCCTCCCAGGGCTCCCATCAGAGCGCGAACAGCCCCTGCTTCCCTTTCAAAACCACCGAGAAAAAGAAAGCGCGGGCTGGCGATGTGGTCAGGCCAGGGGACAGCATAACTGCCCTTGGAATCGCCGCGCCACCTCCCTTAGAGAGCCCTTCGGAGGGGGCGCTGGGTACCTTCCCCGATCCAGCATCCGAGGCGACAGAGGCGCCCTGCCCGGAAGCGGGACCCCGACTGCCCCCCCTCCCGGAGCATCTGGTTGGCCCCGCGAGGAGAGAGGCTGGACCGGCCAACCTTTGGCCTGATTCGGCGGGTGAGCCGCTCCTCCCCCCGCGGGCAGATGGACCCCCTGCGGGTGAGAAAGGCCCTCGCGGGAACCGGCAGTTGCCCCGCTTCCAGACTCTCTCTCTGCTGGGTCCGGCCAGACCAGCTCGCCAGTCCGCCACCCAGCTAGTCCAAAGGTTCCCCAGCCCAGGGACAGAGGATGCCCCCTGCCCCGGCAACCGGGCGGGCGGCCGACCCAAGGCGCCCCTCTCCCGCTTTCTGAAGCCCTGGCTGGTGTCAGGAGGGCAAGAGCAACGGCCCACTCCCACCCTCGTTGAGCTTGCGGGGGCCAGAGGAGCGCCGCTTAACTGGGGGATGGGGGCTCATTTGCAGGCTGCCTTCCTCGTCCCTTCCTAAGACCACCCCCCTTGCACTGGTGCAATGGGGAAACCGGAGGGAGAGGGCCGGCGTAGTGTGCGGGGTCGGTTTGCCTTTCTCGCGCCCTTCCGTCCTGCGGGGAATCTTTGGGCCAGGCGACCGGGTAGTCCTGTCTCGAGTAGCGGGATCAACAGCCCACCTACCGGCCCCCCCCGCTCCCCAGGAAAACGTGACTCCGGATTCCCCGGAGTCTAAAGCCAGCATGTTTACTCGTCCAGGCAACGAGCGGACACCCCATGGGGCCACCAGCCAGCCCATCCCGTGGTCCAACGGAGGTGCGCGTCCACCTGCCCCCCTCCACCTCCCGGAACGAAGATCTGCTGCACCCGAGGGCGGGGCGGGTGCTTTCTGTCTCTCTCTGTCTCTCTCTTTCTTCCCCCCCCGCCCCACCGCTCAGCTGGCCCTCCTGCCCACCCGCCTCCGAGCCTGTTCCTGGACGCAGTTCAAGGTGTTGAGTTTATGGACCCCTTTTATGAGCGGGAGCCTGGCTTCTTTCAGGATCACCCCGTCTCCTCCATTACAGAGGCGGGGGGCGGCATCTGAGTGCTGGGGGGGGGATGGACCAAGGCTGCCTCGGGGAAGCGGCTGCCTCGACTAAACCGTCCCAGGTTTTTCCAAACCGAGTCACGGTAGAAGGAGGGAAGGGAGGAAAACACGTGGACCCACAGATGACAGACAGACAGGCGGACAGATCCCTTCCGAAGGCCTTGTCCTTGGAAAGATTTACCTGAATCCTGGTTTCATTTACCCAGCAAATGGCAAAGAATTGGCGCGGGAGGGGCTGCCCGCATGTTTCCTGCGCTCCTGCACGCGCGGCCCGTTCAGTTCAATGGGCCTTCTCTAGTTGGGTAAGGCTGTGGATGGCTCCGATTCACCAGGGCTACAGGTACCCGTAGAATCATAGAGTTGGAAGAGACCCCAGGGGCCATCTAGCCCAACCCCTTTCAGTCATGCAGGAAGGCAGCATCCTCCTCTTGACAGATGGCCATCCAACTTCTGCTTAAAAACCTCCAAAGAAGGAGGAGACTCCACCACACTCCATGGAGGCAGCAGCAGATTCCACTGCCAAACAGATCTGACCCTCAGGAAGTTCTTCCTGAGGCTCAGGTGGGAACTCCTTTCCTGAAGCTTGCATCCATTGCTCCTTGTCCTGGTCTCTGGAGCAGCAGAAAACAAGCCCTCTCCTTCCTCTACATGGCATCCCTTCAAATATTTAACCATGGCTATCATGTCCCCTCTTAACCTTCTCTTCTGCAGACTAAACATCCCCAGCTCCCTAAGACGCACCTCATAGGGCTTCATGGCTTCCAGACCCTTCACCATTTGGTCACCCTCCTCTGGACAGGTTCCAGCTTGTCGATGTCCTCCTTGAATTAAGGCGCCCAGAACTGGACACAGTATTCCAAATGTGGCCTAACCAATGCAGAACAGAGTGGTACCATTATCTCCCTCGATCTAGACACCATACTCCTATTGATGCAACCAAGAATTGTGTTGGCTTTCTTGGCTGCTGCCTCACACTACTGACTCGTGTTCAGCTTGAGGTCCACCAAGACTCCTAGATCCTTTTCACAGGTACTGCTATCCAGCCATGTGTCTCCCATCCTATATTTGTGCATTCCAATTTTTCTGCCTAAGTGCAGGACCTTACATTTCTCTCAGTTGAAATTCATTTTGTTAGCCTTGGCCCAGCTCTCCAATCTGTCGAGGTCATTTTGAAATTTGATCCTGTCCTCTGGTGTGTTAGCAACCCCTCCCAATTTGGTGTCATCTGCAAATTTGATCAGCATGCCCTCCGCTCCTTCATCCAAGTCATAGATGAAGATGCTGAGTAGCCCTGGGCCAGGACAGAACCCTCTGGCACCCCACTAGCATTTCTCTCCAGGATGGGAAGCAGCCATCGGTGAGGAGCACCCTTTGGGTTCGGTCGGTCAACCAATTACAAATCCAACTAACAGTAGCCCTGTCCAGCCCACATTTTACTAGATTCTTTGCAAGAATGTCATGGGGAACTTTATCAAAGGCCTTAACGAAGTCAAGAAATGCTACCTCCACAGCATTCCCTTCATCTACCACGATAGTAATTGTATCAAAAAAAGAGACCAGATTAGTGTGGTATGCCTTATTTCCGAAAACTTTGGTTGCAGAAATAGCGTCGCGCCCCCCGCCGCCCAGTGGTTGCGAAACAGGAACGGGAGGAGGCTCCGTTGCCCCCTCTTGCGCCGTTCGGGCGGGACTCCCCTTAAACGAGTCCTGGACCAGGTCTGATCCCGCTCCGGACCGTCCCAATGCTCAACCGGAGCGGTGGTGGTGGATCGGGCCCTTCCCTTTTGGCATCCTCCGCGGTCGCGCGGTTGAGTCCCAATGGACTCCTGAAGTGGGCGCAGGAGTCAGGATTCGCAAGGGAGTTGGGGGCGGCGGAAAGAGACCAAGATTCCAGAAGCTGGGGGACAGAGACAAGCCGCTGCCAAGCTGAGGAAGGTGGGCAAATACGGAAGAAGGAGAGGAGAGGGAGAAGGACGAGGCCCGCAGTGGCCAACCCCCTCCACCTCAGAAAAAGCCCCCGCCCCACCAGGATGAGCGGGAACAGGGGTCTCCTCTATCACCACCTCTTCACGCACACCCCCCCACCGCTTTCCTCTTCTGTCCTGGCGGCAGTCTTCAACACACCGGGAGGGGAGACACCAGGTTTTCTCCCAGAGGCAGCATCTCACTCTGATCGCTTCCTGCTGGGGTCTGGGAGCAACAGTGAGGACGCATTAGCCTCACAAAAGGCGGCTCTGGGGCTGGCCCCTCACCCAAACTGACCCTGCTGCCGTATTCAGACCTCCCCCTGGGGACGAGCCACCATTCTTCCAAATTCGCCTCTCCGGTGCCACGGCGCAGTCTGCGACCCTCTTCTGATCCCTTTGGGGATCCCGCTTTGTTCTGCCCTAGAACGTCGGGGCGGATTTGGGGAAACGCCTCTGTTCCTCTCCGTCGCGTGGAGGGGGGACCGAGCTTGCTTTCTGCTGGGATGGGGAGACGGGGCCAAGATCCAAGGGGTTCAAAGGCAAGAAAGGCGATTTTTACGACACCCTGAGAGCAGGAGCGCTTCCACTGTGGGAATTCCCGGCAAGGGGGTTGCCTGGAGTTCGCCGTAGGCTTTAGAGCAGATGTCGGACGGGTCGCCTCTGGGACGCCGGCACCCGGGGGTGGGCTAGGTGGCCCGCGGGGTTCCCTTCCAAAGTGCGCGATTCTTTAGTTCTGTGAGTCACTAGACCCAAAAAAAGGCGCCCTGCTCTGCGCACTCGGTGTGTCCCACAGATAACGCCACTCGTGTCACCGCCGACAGGGCGAAGAGGCTGCGGAGGGGGCTTGGGGGCGATTCCTAGCGTTATGTCTCCGGACAGAGCCCGGAGGGGGGCTTCTGCTCCCCCAGAAACGAGACACTGCAGCCCATGTCTCCAGCTATCGGGTGTTGCTGAAAGGGAGCAGAGGAGGAGGGACCCCTGGACCAAGCACCCCCAGACCAAGCTAAGCCCCCGCCCCAAATGCTTTGGCAAAAGTGGACCTAAGACGGCTACGAAGTTGGGCCCCTGGGGCACGAGCCACCCGAAGCCCTGCAAGAGATCGCCTTCCCCCGTTGCCCTCTCGCCCCCAGCCGGATGGAGGATGGAGGCGGTGGGCGGGGGGTCTTTCAGCGCCGTCGGCCCTGCTTCAGTCCTTTTGTGAAAACATTCCTGCGAGGAGTCAAAGCCGACAGCAACCAACATTGTCCCCCCCCAAAAGCAGTTCCGGGGCCCCTGAGGGTGCGTGCTCGGCCTCGGGGCGTGGGGGGCCCTCCACCGTCTCTCGGGGCGGGGGCAGCCGTGGGGCCGAGGGCAGCCGGCGCGCCTCTTCCCTGACCTCGGGAGGCCCCGCTCCCCCGCGCCTTGTTGACAGACAGCGCAATCTTGCCGTTCGTCTGATTAAAGGGAAATTCATTTGGAAGCCGTTTCCAGGCGCGAGCGGCTCCCCCGGCCCTAATTGAATCACGCCCGGCAGATTTGCATTATTGAAATGGATCCGCTCCATAATAGATGAGCGGCGCGCGGGGGAGGAACAGGCCGCCCCCACCCCAGACCCCCAGAGGGAACCGGCGGCGGCGACGCCCGCCCTCTCCTTGAGAGCCAAGGCGGACCTCCTCCCCAGGCCCCATCTGCCGAGGGGTGCAGGGGACGGGGCGAATGGGATTGTGAGTCAGCTTCCCAACCAGTATCGCCGACAGGGGAATGCTGAGAGGCGCAGTCCAGAAGTATCCGAAGAAGCGGGGCACCCGACGCGCCCCCGCCTGGCTCCCTGAGCCCTTCCCGGCCTCTCAGGGCGGTCCTCGGGTCTCCTGCTTTAGGAAGGGCGCCCCCTCCTAAAGGAGGGACCTCTGCAGCCCCCCAGGCCCGAATGCCGCGGGAAAGGGGTGGCCCCTCAGGGCTGAGACGGCAGTGCACCCCCCCGCCGCCACCCATTGGCCCAAGCCGTTCCTTCCCCTTGTGGGGTTCAGCGCCAGGCCACAAGCTTCGCCCCCGGCTGGCTCTCCAGGAGGCTGCGCCGAAGCGGAAGAGCTGAGCTCCACTCCTGGAAAGAGAAGCCGTGGAGGCCCGGACTGGCGACCCCCGGAGGTCCTTTTGAGTGCAAGAGCCCCCCGAGACCGGCCTCGGCTCGCCAGCCTCTCCTGAGAGACCCTTGTGGCCACCAAACGGCCTTCCTAAAGCTTAGCGGCGGCGCCCCCGTTCTTGAAATATGGACCCTCTGGTTGCCCCCCAGAAGATCCGCTGACAATGAGGTCCACGCCTCCCTCCTCCACCTGGCAGCCCACCTGGGTGTGTGAGTGGGAAGGGTCCCTCTCCTAATCTCGGGCGGGGCCTGGCCGCGGGGTGGGTGGGGGGACAGCTAGGAGCACCGGGGGACACCCATCCCCTGCTCCCCTCACTCCTCTCCCACCCCCGCCTGGGCCTGACGCTGCTTTTCAAAGGACGATTTGACGCGCACACCCCCCCCCCGTTTGCATCGATTTAGAGTAGCGGAATCGTCTGCAGCCCTGGATTCCTCCGGCTGGGGCGGGCTCCGAGGACACCCCCTTCCATCGGTGCGAGTCTCTTTGTCCTCCCTTCCCAACCCTGAGTTCTCCTCCCACAGAGTAAGAAGGAATCTACCGGCCCCTACTTTGGTCGGCGTGGGCGGGGGGAGCAAAAAGTCGCTTTGTGACCTCTCTCTGTCCGCGGAGCAGAGCTACTGGCCCGGCTTGCTTGGACTGGCGGGGGGCTGTCTTCCCTCCTCCTGCCCCCGCCCGCTTTCATCTGGAGAGGCTGCGGGGGGGAGAGCCCTTCTCAAGGGGCACACACTGCAGCAAGGCAATTACCAGCACCCCCTGGACACGCAGACCCCCCCCGCAGAGCAGGCAGCGCCCCCTCCTCATCTCTGAGCTCCCTGCCCGCCCCCCGCGCCGCGGGTGTCGCAGCGAAGACACGCCAGCCGTGCGCTTCTGTTGTGCCTCAATGCGATTATTTCATTAGAGGCTTCTGCCGCTCCCTCCCTCCCCCCTCTCTCTGGAAGCCAGCTGGCCCAAAAGTGGGAGAAAACGAAAGGAAGGAGAAGAAGGCGGGGCGCGCAGGGACGACCGTCCTCCAGCGCGCCACCGCCGAAGAACGCGCGCGCAGCCACGCCGAGGCTCGGAGCAATTCTCTACTAATTTTGGGCGGAGGAGGCCCACTGCAGCAAGCCGGGAGTTGGTCAGCAAAGGTTCTCCATCCTTCAGGAAGGAGGGGGGCAGGATCAGGCCCACAGACGGTGCCTCATGACGGGGGGATGCGGTCTCCTGGCTGTCTCTCTCGCCGGAGGGACGTTTCTGTAGTCAAAGGGGCATCTTTTCCGAAAGGACGGGTGGCGGTGACACAGGGGTGTCCCCTGCCCCAGAGGACCCTCTGACCAGCAGGAGGGGGCTGAGGAAGGGCATTCTGCCCATGCCCAGGGCACTCTTGGCTCTTTATGGCCGGGTATACTGTGGTGTAGCGGTCTAAGCTCCGGACTACTACGACCCCGGAGACTGGGGTTCGAGTTCCCCTTTGTCCGGCCACGGAGAATCACTGGGTGTCCCCGGGCGCGTCACAGACTCTCAGCCCCAGAAAGGCCCGTGCCAGGGTCTCCTTACGGTGGCCCTAAGTCGGGAACAACTCAGAGACACACAACCAGAGCGACGCGTTGTGGGACAGAATGCTCTTTGGAGGTCCCTTCCCCGGGGAAGCGCGGGGCAGCGGTCACAGTGCCAGACTAAGATTTGGGCAGACCCAATTTCAAGTCCCCTCCAGAGGTGAACTTCCCTCACTTTCAGCGTGACCGCTCCCCCCGTACTTGTTCTGAGGGTGAAACGCAAAGGGGCAGGAAGGGGTTCTTTCGAGGCGGTAGAGTGGGAGGTATTTATTTGCTCCATCAACAACAAAAGAGGAGCCTGGAGGTCCCCGTTGGCGCCGCCGCCGTCTGCAGCCACTGTGGACAGAAGGGTACCAGCAGTTCGCGGAACTGGTTTCGGGATCCTTTTCCGCCAAGTTCCTGCAGCTCAGGAGAGGGAGAGGCTAAAGACACGAGCCAGCAGCTGGGCCCCAGGCGGATGCGGTCCCTTTACTTTGGGGGCACTTCTAAAAGGTCCTGGGTGGGGGGAGTACAGGTCCGGCAAACCCACACAGACCCCAGGCGAGACCAGCGAGCACACGTTTCCATGAGTGCCCAGTGCCGCCCGCTGCCACCTCCCCACCGCCAAGCAGGAAAGCGGCAGCCCTGGGGGGCATGTCGTCCAGAGAGAGAGAGAGAGAGAGATCCGAGCCTTGGAACTCTGCCAAGCAACGGGGAGGGGCGCCAGGGTCCCCCCGCCCACAACAGCTGGATTCCCAGGGGGGCTCCGCATCTGTGCCGTCAGTCACAGCAAAAGGGGAGGGGAGCAGGCCGCTGGGGGTGTCCCCCCGTCCTGGGCAGCCTCAGCCCTCAGGGCCTGCCCACAAACGGCGCCATCGTGGCACCAGGGTGTCTCCGCCTGCGGTCGGCTTTCTCCCACGAGGAACGCCACGTTCAGCCGGGAGTTGCACAGGTGGAGCACCCTGGACGTTTGGGTGCGCCTTCCGGGGCGCACTGGCTGTGGACTGTTGTCTGTAGGGGTAAAGATTGGGTAGCACAATTAGAGTGCCTTGGGTGCCCTGTGGGAGAAAAGCGGGATGTAGATTTTAAAAATATAAATAAATAGGTTAGGCCTGAATCCTGCTTGTTACTCCCAAGGAGAGCGGACGCAAGGAATCAACAGGGACTGATTCACGTTCAACAAGTGATTCCGTGTATCTACTCTAACGGGAAAGAACTGACAGGATTCGCGGGGGTTAAGGTGTAACTCCTTCTGAAGAGATTTATGCCAAGCGGTGGTAGGGACCATCTTGACCCTCCCCGTGGTCCAGTTGCATGGCCCAGGGCAGATTTCTCCCAAGGACCGCTCCAGGGCTCCCAAGCCCTCCCCAAACGGGCTTCCGCCTCCAGAGGCCCCCATGCCCCTCTCCAAATGTCTCCGGCCCCGCTTCCCCCAACCCCGGCAGGGCCCTCCAGCCCCTTTGACTGGCCTGTGCTCTCCGGTGTTTCCACGGCCTTATGGCATGGAGACACTCTCACCTCCTCCCAGTCCCTAGGGATGTTCACCCTTCTCCGGCTCTTCTCCTCAGACAGGGGCAGGGCTTGCCCCCCGTCTGCTCCGAGTCCCAGCCTCCCAGCCCGAGCAAGGCCTCCCCCATTAAATGCAGAAGTTGTATCACCGATGCAATGAAAACCAGAGATCATAAAAGCAAAGCATGCCCACCGTGGGGCCCAGCTCTAGGGAGCTCTGGGGTGGGGGACTCACCAGGGGCTCCCACCCACTCGGGAAGTGTCAGCAAAGGAGCTAAACCAACGTGGGGGAACTGGTGAGACTGGGGGAGAGGCGGGGAGGGATGGGGGACCCTCGGACAAGGGGAAGGCCTGGCTTCAGGCCCCCTCCCCCACGAACGCATTCCTTCCCATTGTGTAGCCGTTCCCCTGACAAAGACCCAGATAAGTGGGGGCGGGAGGGAGAGAGGGGGAGACGAAGCTTCAGGAAGAGGGGGTGGGGGATGCAAGCCAGCGCAGAGAGCGGGGGGCGGGCTCCGTTTCCTGGCGGTGTCGGGGGGCATTAGGCGAGACGGTGTGCAGGGCGGGAGCGGGCGGCTGGGCGGGTGCGCGCGCGCAGTGGGGGAGCTGGGGCCAGAAGAGGAACGACCCCCGGAGGGCAGAAGCAGGAGAGGCGTTCTTCTCTCACGGAGCCTCTTCGTGGAGCAGTTTCCTCCCGCTCACACCTGGGGGCTTCTGAAAGGCCAGCCAGCGTGTGGTGGCTCCACCTGTGATGAGCCGGAGGCCTCTTTGCCGGAGGTGGGGGGGTCTGTCTGGGCGGGAGAAGGTCTGTTTCTGAAACACAGAGATTCCCTTCAAGATCTGGGCGCGCCTTTAGACGCACCCCTTCCGGAGGTGAAGGAATGCAGGCGAGAGACCCCTTTGCGCTGAGCGGCCCAGCCCAAGTCCGAGAGGAAGCCAAGCCCCTCTCTCCCGTCCCGTCCCGCCCCGCTTCTGGCCCTTCCTGGCTCTGTGGTTTTCCCCTCGGGGCGCTTGGGGAGCCCCAGTCGCCGAAGCCAGACCGAAGCAGAGGTCCAGGAAGCCAAACGCCGCGCCTCCCCTGCGCTTTCTCTGAAATGCCGCTTGGTCCTCAGGCGAGGGGAGTTGGGGCCGGACTCTGGCAGCTGGGTTTCCCCGGGGACCAGGTCGAGGAGGAGGAGCCCCTCCAGGGCAAGGAACGAGGCCTGGCGGAGCAGCCCGTGCGTCGCCGCAGCCGCCTCCTGCGCTCCTCTTCCGCAGAGTCATCTCCTCCGGCCGGTGGCCCTCCCGGGGCGCTCCCTCTTGGCACCTCCTGCTCTTTTCTTGCGGCCCCGAATACCCTCCCCGCCCCTCCCCACAACTCACCAGTCAAGGGAATTTTCGCTCCTCCTTCCCCGCCCCAGCTCTCACTCCAGAAGCTTCCACAAATCCAACCCCGTCTTCAGGGCCGGCCGGTCCAAACCAAGGCGCGACCATGACCTTCCTCCTCCTCCTCCTCCTCCGGTCCTCCTCATGCACCGCTTCCCTTTCCCTCCCTCGGTGCCGCCCCAGCTCTCTAGTCTTCCTGACTATTCTGGGGCGCTCCTTGTTGGACTGAGGCGCATTCACGGGGTGCTTGGCCTCTTTTCTGGGACAGACAAAGCCTGCCGTAGTTCAATTAAGAACCCCTTTCCTTTATCAGACTCCCCAAGTGAAAGAGCGCAGGATCTCTGTGTCTCTCCGAGACTAGATTTGGCAAAATAAAGCAGACCGGCAGTATGCAGATTATTTAACCGGATAAAGCTTTACCGGTTAATTTGAAAAGGAGGTGCCAATCACATCTACCTACACCGCCGGGACCCTGGACGCCCAGTGGAGAGATCCAAATAAAGGGGCAGCCGGCAGATCTGGCGCTCCGCATCTGGAGGGAGGAAGTGGGGGGTGAGACAGAGAGAGAACGGGAGGAGCCCCTTATGTGGCTGCAGACACACTGTTCCCCCAAAACGTATAATGGGCGACAGTTGGCTCAAAATAGGAGGCCGGGGGGGGCGCTAACTTAGCCAGACCTGACACCTATGTATACCGGCCACTGCCAAAAGAGATCAGCCAGAAGACTTATGGAACAATTTAAATGTGCTTTATTGGGGAAGAATATACATGTAGACAGACACAAAATGGTCACACACAAGGCTAACTGAAAATAAAGAGTGGGAAAAGGAGAGGTAGAAGGGAGTGGCTATAATTACCATCCAGGGAGAACTGAAGGGTCGGCGACAGAGCTTCGCTTCGCAGCCAGAGCAGCAGAGCGAGACAGGGGAGCCCAGCAAGCGGAGAACGCCGGCACAAGGCTGCAGAGCTCCAGGGTTTTTGCCCTCTTTCTGTGCTTTGAAATGGAAGTTTCTGGTTCCACCCAAACACTGTCCCACGGAACTAACTGACAGGAAATTGTTTTTTCAGAAATGTGAACTTTTGGAATTCAAATTGCATTTGAGTAGGAATCCAGGGGTTGATGGTTCCTACTTGTAAGTACCTTGTTTTTCCCCCTTTGATGTGAGAGGAGAGCTTGGACGCAAATGGCTCTCCGGTCAAACAGTGCAGTTGCTAACAAATACTCTTAGCCTGTAGGTGAGAGACAGTTCCTATCTGGGCAGGCCGAGGAATAAAGCGAAGGTGCAAACAGGAAGAAAGATGCAACAGCCACCAACTCTCCCCTGGGAACCTTGATGAGTCTTTTATCTATCTCATCTCTTTGTCTCAGTGGCTGAGCGAAAGTCAGTTAGCATTTAAAAACTTCATGCTTAGGCCTGGCAAGCTTGGATGAAATATCTTCTTCTGTTTCTTTTTCCTGGCCAGTTTCACCTCTCATTCGGCATGGCTTCGGCCATAGCAATGTTATGATTTTATATCAATTAAACCGTGTCCGCACAGCCCCCCCAACAACACCTGGGAGGTCTCTGGCCACACGGTGCGCTTGCTTTAAACGCCTGGACACCGCGGGGACCACGCACCGCAGTCGGGAAACTGAGTAAAGTTCTAGTTCGCATCTGACAAAGCCAGCCTGAAAGCCTGCCAGAGCTCACGCAACCAAGTTCTTCCTCAGTCCCAAAGGCGCTACAAGATCCCTTTGCCCACTGATCCAGGCCGACCGGGCCACTTGATTCCGGCCAGTACGTAGAGGGCGCGCAGGCACCCTGAAGGCCCCAAAGCCCCCTCGCCCTCAGAGGAAGGGGCAGAAGGTGGCAGAGAGAGAATGCTTCGTCGAGCAGGATTTTCTCAAAACTCCTTCGCATGTTTCCCACAAAAAGGGAAACCCTTATTCTTCCGGAATTTGACCAGATTACCTCTGGCTGTCCCTGTAAGCCCGCTGCGGAGTGGCGCTTGTAAATCCGGCACCTGGGAGACCCCGGAAGTCTGCAGAACCCTCCTTCCGCTGGCACCCGGCCGTTTCCGAAGGAAAGCTCTGTGGACATTGTCTTCTGCTTGGACTAACGGCTTCCTGGCTAGCAGTCCCATTAGGATCGTGATCCCCCGCCGTCTGGAAGAATGTTTTCGTTGAGCGGAGGGACATTGAAGCTGCTCAGTGGGTTTCGGGCACCCTCGAAGCCCCAGCCCCCTTTCTGCCGGTCCCTTTAGGTTGCTCCCAGGTTGCTGTTGTCTCCTTCGAAATCCTCTCTCCTGTTCCGGAGGCGTCCACACGCCAGTTTGTCTCCACTGGCTGACGGAGATCTCCTGCAGTGGGGGATCTGGCCCCACACTTACTCTCCGGGAGCGTCTGCCTTCGCCCATACGCGGCCAGAGGGTCACATTCCCTTTACCTTGCAAAGCTTTACTGGCCGGGGAGTGGTACTTGGAAGGCTGGCAAGAAAAGGGACAGGTTCCCCGGGACTCTGAAGCCCAGCCGGCACGGGCAGAAATGCCTGAATATGTTGGTTTCCAAAACGGAGTTCCTTAATTTCACATTTCAAGCCGCATCATCAGAGATATCTAGGTCCTTCTGCCTGGGGAACCGTACAATTCTTTTATTAGCCCGTAGAAATCCATGGGATGCTTTCCCGTGTCGCCTTGGTGCTGGGCAGATCTCGAGTGGGATCCATCAGGCCAGGATTCTTGTAAGCTCCGGGTCTTCCGCGGTGGAGCCGAGGGCTTGGCACCCCTTCCTGGGCCTTCTGGTCTCTGCTTTTCACGGCCTCGAGCACGCCCAGGGCAGGGAGGCCCATCTCAGCCTCCCAATCCCCGGTTCCACCATCCCTGCCTTTGCCAAGGCCGGGGGGCGGCTGCCTCGCCTGAGCCCGGAAGGCCGGCAGGATCGAGGGCAGCCCCAGCCGCCCGCTCTCGTCTCAGAGGAAAGACCCAGGGATCCTCCCCGAGCCCGAAACCCAGGCTGGCTGGCTGGGGAGGCTGCACCTGGCAAGGGGGGTTGGCGCAGGAGAAACGCCCCGAACCCCGGAGGCATCTCTGGCCCAGAGTCCAGCCCCAGAGAAACACAATGGCGGCGGCGGCGGTTCGGCTTAAGGAGTTTATTGACTGCGCCCGAGCAGGCCCTCTAACGACCCGTCCAGGCTTCCTGACTTCTAACGAACTAGGAGGGAAGTCCAGGAGAGGGAGCCCCGTGAGACTGCGACTCCCCCACCTTGGCGAGGAAGGGGAGGGGAGGGGAGGGGAGGGGGAGGGGAGGGCGCCTGGGGGGCGCAGACAGGCGGGTTCCCCGGGTAGGCTGAGTCTCCCTCAGCGCCGGTCCTTCGCCCTCTGCACCTGAGCAAATGGACAGAGCCGGAGAAGGATTTATGCGAAATACTCCAAGGGCCGCAGCGTTCGCCCGGGGCGGCGGGAGCTGCTCCGAGGCTGAGCTGTTTGCGTCGCGCTTCCGTGACTTTGCGTCCGCTTGGAGGCCGCGGGAAGACCGTCTAGCCCCCGGTCCCACGGCAAAGAGGAAGGAGGGGTGCGGAGGAGGAGGAAGCTTCGCTGGATTCCCGAGAAGGCTTCGAGGCTGCAGCCGAAATCACCGGGGGGGGGCAGGTAGGAGGCCTCGGCTGGAACCCCCCCCCCCAGTCTCCTCCTTCCTATACATACCGCCGTGCTCCCTCGTGCAGCGGGCCCGTTGAGTCCAGGTCGTGCGGGGGAGCCCCACAACCTCCGATGGATTTAGCTGCGCCTCCGCCGTCCGGCTGACCGCGCTCCTCCACGTGTGGGGCCCTGATGCCCACTCAGCGCCCCCCGGCCCCAGAAGGGAGAAACGGCCCCTGCCGCGGTTCTCCGCGGCTCAAGGAGACAAAAAAGCAGCCGGCAGGTGGGCGCGGGGACTAGTAGAGTTAGTAGAGAAGGAGGGGCTAGTAGAGTTACAGTGCGCGAGCACCGTTGAGGATCTGGGCCCTCACTTTTAGGGTCAAGGGCGGACTCCAAGCCGGGCTCATCTCTGTGGTGATTTCACCTCCGCGTCTGCTGTAGTTGGGAGGAGACCTCAGTAAGTTCCACGGGGCAGAGACCCACCTCCTCCTCCTCCTCAGTCTGAGAGGCCCACCCATAGCCAAGAGGTAACCGTAGAGCAGCTCCTTCCAGGAGAGTCTCCCGTAGCAGCAGCAGCGGGGTGGGGGAGCCGCTACTCAAACCGAGCCCCCGCGAAACCCTCCCTACCGGCAGAAGAAGCGCCTGAGGGGAAGATCCGCCGCTTGCGGGGTGGCGACCAGGCTTCTCTCCGGCCCCATTCCCTCCCTCCGGCTCCTCTCGGGAGGGCTTGCCAAGCTTCGAAGGAAACAGGGATCGGGGAGACCGGGCGGGATGGCGGGGCGCCCTTGGCCGCCGCTTCCTGTTGTTCGCGCGGCACGCATGCACGCGCGTGTACCCCGTGGGTCTCCGAGGTGAAGACTCCCGTCGGAAAGAAGAGGCCGCCCCGGCTCTCCCCCCTCCCCAGGGCGAGAAGCGCCCTCCTTCAAGGGTCTTCCCTCCCGCGTTCGGATCCAGGAGCCTCCCCCTCCTTTCCTGCCCCCGGAACGAAGCAGCTGAGGCGGCGCGGGGGGATTTGTCACAACAGAAAGTCACCAGATGCTGCTGGTGCGCCGCCGCCGGGGGGGCGGCCTCTGCTTCCCCGCCTCCCTCCGCCTCCCATGGCAGCCGCCGGGGACGCCCCTGCCCCTAATCGCTCGCCTAAACGGCCCGTCGATCACTGCCGCCGGGGATGAAAGGCCCGGGGCCGCTGCCGCCGAGGGGGCGCGGGGAGTGACAGCTGCCGCCAACCCGCTCGCCACCCGGTGGGGCGGGCGTTGAGTGCCCCCCCGCACATTTACCCGGAGAGGGAGAGACCCTTTCTGCGGGCGCCGGGGCCGCGGGGGCAGCCTGCGAGGCGGGAGGGGGAAGAGCTTCGGACTGCTCAGGGAGCCCCAGGCCTTTGAAAGAGCGGGGGCGGGGGTCCTTGGAAACCCCCTTGGACTTCAGGGCCCCGCGGATCTGGCCTCGCCGGGCGCTCTTCGCCCCCGACTGTTTTGGCTGGGCGCCCCACGGGAGCCAGCGCGGCGACGGGGACGAGGAGGGCGGCAGCGGGCCGGGGAGCGGCCAAAGGCTTCTGTCCCGGGTGGGGGTGAGAAACGGCTCTTCCTGAGGAAGCGGAAGCCCTGGGCTCTCAGAACAGCTTTTTAAATGTATATGTGGGTATACAGTATATGTGTGTGTGTGTATATACAATAAAAATCGCAATAGAAAACCAAAACAGAAACATTCTTTGAAATTATATATATAGATATAATATATGTATAGCTGTAGATAGAATTCATACATATGTGTGTATTAAAGAATGTATATATTATATATAATATACCAATAGAATGGTCGCTTCTGTTTCGGTTCTGCACCGCGATTTTTATTGTCCGCTGCTTCAGTGGAAAGAAAACCCAGCCGGGGTTTCGGGCTCCCGGGAGGATCCGATTCACAGGAATAATCTTGGTTTGTTTGTTGGGCTTCACTGGCGCTCGCCCTCCGAGGTGAGGACTCCGGCCAGCCCCACACGCCTGTCAGTGGGCGCGGGGGTGTCTCATAGCCCCCGGCCCTGGGGCTGCTCGCAGGTGACCCCGAAGCGTGGTTATTTGCACCGCAGCTATAAACAAAATTACATCTCCAGTTTGGCTTCCTCATCGTGGCCGGTTTCAGGCAAGGCCTCGGTCCCAGCCAGTGGCCGGTTTGGGGCTGTGGCTTCTCCCTCTCCCCGGTTTTCTCCGCGGGCCGGACGCCCTACCTGCCCTCCCCATAGGCGCAATCCATGGGGCGGGGAGCCTGGGAGGCGATGGGCGAAGCCGGGCAAAGCCCTTCGCCCCCTTTATATGTTTGGGGGAGCGGGGACCTGGAGCGCCTTCTCCCCGGTAAATGTTGCTTAAGGAGGGCGGCCCAACGAGAGGGCGCAGTACACGCACAGGCGCCCCCCAATTCGCACCCGGGCTCTATCCGCCACCTGGCCGCGGAGGGTGGCTGTTTCGGCGGCAACGGGGCAAGGATAGGCTCCACCGGCAGGAGTGTTCACGGAGCCGGAGGCATGGTGGGACCCGAGCAGGCCCGAGGCTGCGAGACCCCTTCCCCGCTCCCCAAGGACGCGGGCGCCGCGTCCTTCCACCCCGCGCGCCGAGGTCGCTCTCTTCTACGACACCGGTACCGGCTGGGGGAGGCGAGGGGGTCCCTTCGACCTGCCCTCCCGCAGGTTTTAATTGCGCTATTTTTACGTGCACAGTCTTAAACTGCATTTTAAGCCACGGTTTATTGTTCTAATTCTTCGACATAAATTGTAAGATTACTGATAAGTTGATTCCGTTTTAATGTCCAACTTTTGAATCTTTAAATTACATTCTATTGCTTTCTTTTATCCGTTTGCCACCCTGAGTCCCGATTGTTGTTGTTTTATTTATATATTAATTATATTATATTATATTATATTATATTATATTATATTATATTATATTATATTATATTATATTATATTATATTATATTATATTATATTATAATTTTGGGTGATGTTTGTCTTGGTTCCGATTCCCAGGCGGGAGGAGAGAGTTCCTAGGCGAGCCGGCGGGAAACCAGGCAACGCGCGCGGCCCTTTCCTCGCCGTCCTCCGCTCCCACCCCCCAATAGGGGCGCAGTCGGGGTGGGGGGCCGCCCCACGAGTCTCCTCCTGCCTCCCTGCCCCGTTCGGCCTCCGCGGCTGCCGCCCGCCCGGCCCGCCGGAGCCCTCGGGAAGCTTGAGGCCGAGGGGCAGCCGGCCTCAGGCAGGAGGAAGGGAGGGCGGGCGGGCGAGGCAGGGAGGTTGGTTTACGAGCGCGGGGATCATGGAGCGATTTGTCGGAGGCTTTTACGGCCGTCCCGGGCAGTGAAACCCAAAACCTGCCCAAAGCCCCGCGCGCGGCCCTCCCCCTGCCGCCCCTTCCCCCGCGGGCCTTAATCGCTCCCAGACGCGGCGCGGTTTATGGCCCATTTCGGCCTGGGGAGGCCATAAAACTCCAGGCCGGCAGGGAGACCGCCGCCGCCGCCGCCGCCGCGATGGGGGGATGGGGCAGGACGGGGGGGCACTCCGAGGGAGGGGGCGCGAGATCCCCGGACCCCGCCGGGGAGACCCCCTCTGTCAGTCCCTCCTTCGGGCCCCCCCTCCGAGCCGCCCACCCGGCCTGCAGGCGGCCCGCGCGCTGGGGCTTTGAAAAGCTCTTTGCGGCGCGGAGGGCCCCCCCAGCTTTTTATGGTTCCATTTTACGGGGCTGTTGCCCGTCTGCCTTGCATTAGAGGCGGGATGGGGGGCGGCAGGGGGCCGGGCGAGGAGCCCAGCTGGGCCGCAGGCGGCCAGAGACCAGCCGCCGCCGCCGCCCCCGAGCGGGGCCCCGATCCACCGCGATAGCCGCCGCCGCTGCTGCTAATGCGGGATGGGGGAGAATGAAAGGACGCGGGGGGGGGGAGACCGCTAGGGGAGAGGCAGAAAGCACAGAGGAGGCGGCAAGAAAAGTCGGATCCGAGGACGGAGTGGAAGGAAGGGGCCCCGAAGGCGGAGGTGGGAGAAAGGGAAAAGGGGGCAGGGGGCCCAGGGGACAAACCTGGAGCAGAGGGTGCGGCTTCTCCAGGGCTGCCTCTTGGCGGGGAGGGGGCGGCGGTGGACAGGTGGACTCCCGAATTCACGGACGCCCCACCTAGGAGAAGGGAGAGGAGAAATAAGCAAACAAATGCATTGCCGTCGTCGTCATTATTGATTATCACTACTACTACTATTGCCGCAGCCGATAGCAGCCCCCCCGCTACTCCCCCCGCCCGGCTGTCTTCGTGGGGTCCCTCGTGGGTTTTTAGCTGCGGTTCCTAAAATGGGTTCAAAACTTGGGTCCCCCGGCCCCGGCCACACTCCTTCCTGGTGTCTGAATTTTTATTTCTTTCGATGTGAATTTCACGATAAAAACGCAGTGCTTCCAGGTGTTCACAGAAACGTTTAAACTAATCTGAAATTCAGATTAGTTCAGGTGAAGGGAAAGTGAGTTGTATTAAATTTCATTTTTTGTTAGGGGCTTACGCGCATTTTTCTGAGGATGAGACCCATAGTGTGTATCGAAAGAAATAATGCTCAAAGACGTCACCATCCGAACAACGGTGAGTCGGGGGGCCTCCTTGAGCCGTTCCCTGCTTCCCCCCTTCGCCCTTCCACTCCGCAAAGCCGGGGAAGGGCCGGGGGTCCCCCATAGCGAGGGCCCGCTAAAACCCACGAGGCCATTTCTGCCCGTGCCACCACGCATTCACACGACCTCGCTCTTTCCCCAGATCAGTAGAGTCCAATGGGACAGGCCCCGTCCTTCTGCGTCTTTCGTTCCCGGGAATGTGGCCGGAGGAAATCGAAAAACGCGGCGACGGCGGCGGGGGGGCGCTCCCGGCTTGGCTGGAGGAAATTACTACCCCCACCGGGAATGTTTCGGGATGGTCTCCAGTCGGTGGAGGCATCCCAGCTGGGCGCAACGGGAGGGAGGGAGGGAGGGAGGTGGGCAGAGAAAGCGCCCGGCAGAGCGCCAGCAGACAGGACGGACGGACGGACGGACGGACAAACACAGGCAGGAATGGAGGGTGTAGGGGAAGAAGACAGACTCAACCAGAGCCCCGCAAGCCCCCAAAACTCCGAGAGTGGGTGGGGGCTCGATTAAGAACTCTGGTATCTGGGAAAGGAGAAACCCTCCAAGCGGAAAGGGGAACAGGCGCAAGGAGGCGGCGGGGGAGAGGCACTGCGCCCCGCGAAAAGGGGCCCTGACTCCCCTCTCGCACAGGACGCCAGGGAGGGAGGGAGGGAGGGAGGGAGCAGCAAAAAAGAAAGGCCGAGGGGGGGGGCGAGGCTTCGGGGCACAAACCACCCTCCCAGATGGCCAGGATGGCGACGGAGGAGCCCGGGGAAGAGTCCCCTCCCGCCCGTCCCTCCGCCTGCCTTCCCCGGGCCCTACCCGAAGCCAGTTTCCCCCCGGGGCGGGCGGGACAAACCACCGGAGCCTCCGGGCTCCCAGTCGGAGGCGGCAGGAGGGGCCGGGCGCTGCTACCGCCACCGCCGCCGCAGCCCAAGCGGGCGAGGGGAAGCTGCCGCTGGGCTCCCGAGGGGGCAACCGGAGAAGGGGCCGCCCGGAAGTGGCGGCTTAGCGCCCGGATCTCTCCCCGCTGCGAGCGCCGGAGGGCGGGGGCGAGAGGACCCGCGGAAGGGCCCGACGGGGGTCGGTCTCCGGAGCGCAGGAAGAGGCGGCGGCAAGGAAAGCGAGGGCGGCGGGGCGGCGGCCCTTCCCGCTGCCGCAAGGGGGGTCCCCCGCTCTCCCCCGCTCCGAAACTTTGCGAGCACTTCCGCGTTGGCTCCTCCTCCGCGGCGCCCAACCGATGGCGCTGCCCGCCAGCCTTTAAGGCTGGAACACCCGGCCGGCCGGCGGCCTTGGCTGGGACTGCAATCGCTGCCCCCCAAAAGGCGGCAAGACCCGACGGGGCGCCCTGCCTCCGGAGCCTCGCCACGCCGCCCGCCCGCCCATGAGGGCGATGGGCGGGGGCCCACCCTCTCCTCCGCCGGCGCTGCGCCCGTAGGCCCGGATCCGACGCGGCGGCGGCGGCGGCGGGGAGGGGGCTGGGGAGGGGGAGGGCAGGGAGGGGCGGGGAGGCGAGGCGAGGCGCTCCGAGCTGCGCGGCGGGCAGGGACTCCCACGGCGGATCCCAGCAGCAGCCGCGGCTCCGGCGGCTACCGAGGCGGCGGCCCCCCATGGCCCCCCGCGGCGGCGGCGGCGATCGCTGAGCCCGCGTCCCGGCCCCAGGCGCCGCCGAGGAAGCCGGGTCGGCCCTTCCCCCGGTTTCCCCTCCCTTCCCTCCTCCTGCCATGACCTCGGCTACAGAAGGAAAGGCGGCCGCCCCCCCGCCCCCGCCGCCCAGCGCCGAAGAGCGGCGGCGGAGCCCGCTGGACCAACTCCCGCCGCCGGCCAACTCCAGCAAGCCGCTGACCCCCTTCAGCATCGAGGACATTCTCAGCAAGCCCTCCTGCGGGCGCAGAGCCGCCGGTAACGCCGCCTCCGCCGCCCGCCTGCTGGACAAGGGAGCCGCCGCCGCCGCCGCCGCCGCCGCCGGTTCCACCGGCCCGGCCCGGAACGGCGTCCCCGCGCCGGCCTCGCCGCTCTGCGCCCTGGAGGAGCTGGCCAGCAAGACCTTTAAGGGCCTCGAGGTAAACGTCCTCCAGGCGGCCGAAGGTAAGCCGGGGAGTCAGCGCCGGGGGACTGGAGGCAAAGAGCGGAGGGGGCACAGGCGGGGGGTCATGAGGGGTGGCGGGGCACCTTCCACCGGCGAGGGGGAGGGCGGCGGGAGAGAAAGGAGGTCCCCCACCGGCCCGGGCTGGGAAAAGAGCCACCTCCGAGGAAAGGCGGGGAAGGATCGACGGGTTCCGGGGGCGCCCTCTCACTCTTCTCCGGCGGGCGCGGGAGGAAGCGGGAAAGCGCTCTTTGGGGAGCCGCCGAAGGGTCCCCTCTGCACCTCCCCTCGCAGCGCCCTTCCCTCCGGCGCGGGTCGGTCCCTGGTCCATTTTTTTGTCCTCGGGCTTTCCTTTGCAAAGTAACCCCTCCGCCGCCCGGCGCTTCTCCGCCGCGCCTGGGGTCCCTCTCGGCCCGGGCGCCCCTTCCCACGACGGCCTCCACGCGGTGGGAGATCTCCCTTTGGAGTTCCGGAGCTGCCGCCCCGGAGTCGAGCGTTGGTCAGCGACCTCGATTTGTTGGCGTGGCCGCCGCCTCCGCCGGGGTCGCCGCTTCAGGGGCTGCCGGAGGGAGGGAGGGAGGCAGGCAGCCGGAGCCATCTGCCCGAGCTGGGAAGGCAGCAAATGGCCGCCGCTTTGGGGAGAGTTCCTCCGGCAGATCGGTCGGGGAAAAACAGGGCTCATCCAAAGGCAGCCGCGGGGGCGCCTCTTCTGCGCCGAAAAGGCGGCTATACCGCCCGGGTCCGTCGAGTGGAGGAGGCGCTGGGTCGAATTTTCCCTCCTCGGCCCAACGTGGTTCCACTGACCGGCTCTGAACTAGTTCCGAATTCGCTTTGCCCCGGCTTCCGGAAGGTGAGGCCCCAACCCGGAGGAGGGACAGACATACACGCCGCGTCTGGCTCCGAACTCCAGCGGATCTTTGACCTTCGAGGAGGCAAATCCCGTTGTTGGAACGGCTCTCTTCCAGCCAGGACCGACGGTGGGCTTTAGCCCGTCCAAAGGCCAGCCCAGCCCCGGGTGGGGGCCGCGATCAACAGCCCTGAGTGCTTTCCATGGCCGGCCCATGTGGCTGGAGGCCCTCCCGCTGCTCCCCAAAGCCACTGGAGCCTGGGACCCCCTCTGAGGATCCCCTCTGGCCAAGACCCGAATCCAAGCGAAAGTGGGGGCTTCGCCTTCACTACACTGCATGTTCCCCCCTCCACGGGGACAAGCGCGCACACACACACCGCCCTGGAGGCGAGAAACAGCTTCCCGGTGGCTCCTGCGGCGCTTGGCCCGCTCAGCCTTCCGGCCCTGTTGTTGCCGGCGGGATAGCGGAGCCTTTCCCCGGGGAAAGGGGTTGGCCCGCGCGTAGAGCCCCGGCCCTGCCGCAGGGCCCGTTGGCGGCCGTCCTTTAGACGGCTGGCAGTATCAGATCCAAAGGGTCTTGACCTTGTCGTTTCCATTGTTTCTAAATTACGCCTTTATCTAGAGAAAACCATTAATAGAAAACTATATATATATATATATAATATTTCCATATTATTAGAAAACTATTTATGTATGGCAAAGTGATATTGGAAGCTAAGCAGGGGCAGCCCCGGTTAGTATCTGGGTAAGAAACGCCGACAGTGCTGTCGCCTCTGTTTCTAGGAAGTTGCCGGCAAATCCACCCCGAGGATGCCTTGCCTCAGAAAACCCGAGAAAACGAACAGGGTCGCCCTCGGCCAACAGGCGACGTGGAGGCACAGACACACACGCAGAGAGGCCCCCTTTATTTCCAGCGCCCCAGCTTTTCCGCTCAGTCCGCTCTCCGCGGGTCTCTCCGCGTGGGCATTTCCACCCGCGGTCGAGAAGGGGGCTCGGCCCACCGCCTTTCTAGTTTGGGAGATTTTCGCCTGCCGACCTCTATTCCGGAGAGGCGCAAAAGCCGAGCACCACACTCCACCCCCAAATTCCCTGGGCCAAAGGGGCTGGCGGGGGGGGGCAAGGGGGTTCGCCTTCTCCCCCTCCAAGGAGGCCGGTAGCTCCGCCGAGGACCGGCCTTGCTCAGGGAAGGGAATCGTTTAGGATGGAAGGGTAGGGGGGCTGATTTCCAAAGGCAGTGCGCCCGGGCTACTTACTGTGCGCGGCTTTGCTTTCTTCGGCCATTTCAGGACGTGCAGGGTTTGGGGTTTTTGTTTTGTTTTGGTTTTTTTAATGTCGTGTTTACAAATGGTGCAATGCCAGAGGAAGAAGGTTCCCTTCCAGCCCCCCCCTCGGCACTGGTTTAGGAGGTGGGGCTCGAAACTGGCAGGCAGCGCATTGTGGGTTTTCTCTGCGTATGCCTACCTTTTTAGAAAATAGTGAAAAGACAGAATACAGTGAACAAGAATACAAAAAAAAATTATTACGAATTAATGCAACGCTTCTACCAAGAAAATAATAACAAAATAATAAATGAAATATTTTAAAACGGTTTAAAGCATAAAATTAACATACGAAAAGGGAAAGGGTGCAGGGCCCTATTAAGGAAGGTCAAGAGGGCCCAAAACGGGGGGGACGCTCCTGATTGGCGCCGCATCGGAGGGCGCAGCTGCCCGGGGGTCTTGGTACTCTGGCTCTCCGATGCCTGCCCGCTGCACGGGATGGGGGTTCAATGAGCCCCGTAGCCCTCCATGCCAAGATCCTTGGTGGGTCCCATTTTCCGCCCTCCAGTCCACATTCTCTCCATGCACGCAGAAGGACCGTGCGATGGAGGGTCCACTCTGCGACCGGGAAAAGGGAAGGATGCGGGGGGGCCCTTCCCCGGCGTAAGGCGGCGGCGAGGAGGGTAGGACGGGAAGCCCCCAAGCGTACGATTGCAAAATGTGGCTGGGCCCGCACCGAGGAGGGAAAGCGGAACCAGAGCAGATTTCAGATTCCAGCTTCTGAGGAACTACTGGAAACCCGACGGTAACTCTATCTCAAGTAGACCCATTGAAATTAAAGGAACCTGGGGCAGGGGTGACCCACAGACTCCGCTCTTCCCACTAGGTTTGCTCGAAGTAAATCGAGGTAACTCTCCTTGCCGGGCTGGAGAGCGCCTCATCTTTTCATAAACACGCCGCCGCCTCCGCTTCCTCCTCCGAGAAATTCCGGGCCGGCCAGCCGGCTCTTGGAGCGCCACGGGGGCGAAGGCGGAGGGCGAGCGCTAGGTCCCCGGGGCCCGGGATAGAAAGGGCGCCCGGTGGCGAGGCTGTTTAGGCCGCCTCACCGCGCCGCGCCCTCGAGTGGATCCGCCTCCGTGAAGTTTAAGCTGCGCCTCCTTTGCCAAGGGGAAGAACGCGGAGAAAGAAAGGAAAGGAAAGGAAAGAGAAGAGAACAAGGAGAGAAAAGAAGAGGTCCAGAAAGGAGAAGGAGGGAAGGGAAGGAACGGGCTTCCAGTTCCCCGTCGTTCGCTTAGGCGGAGGCGGTGAGGGCACCACATCATCCCTGCCGTCGTCCGCGTGAGTGGGCTTCCCCGTCTCATAAAGAGGCCCGGAGTCCCTCGGGGCCTGAGCTAGAAACTCGCCTTCCTTCCCCCCCCGGCGAGCCTCAAGGCGCGAAGGCGGCCTTTCTTGGGCCGAGGCGAAGGCAGCGGCTTTGAAAAACAAGATCCTTCTTCCTCATCGGACCCCCGCGCAGGCTCTGAATGAAAAGTGTCCCCCAGTCCTGGAACATCGGGCGCAAGGCGAAGCCGAGGGTAATCACGTGCGGCTGCTGGTGGTTGAGTCTGTAGGCTGCCTTTCTCCTGGGGGGGCTCTGACCGTCTGGCTTTTGCCGTCTGCGGGGGGCGAAATCGGAGCGGGGAGGTTCTGAATAGAGTTTTGGATCTTCAGCGACTCGAATTCTGTCCAAGACCTCTAAGAAGTCTCAACGACAACGTCATCTATTCTATGTTTCGCTTTGTTTTGTACGATTTTATTTTACTGCTGCTGCCGCCGCCGCCACCGCCGCTGCTACCGCACCCCCGCACCGCTCTGAGCGCCGGACGATGACTTCGGAGGCAGGAGTTCGAATTCCCGCTCGGCCTGGAAGCGCTCTGGGTGACTTCGGCAAGTCACTCTCTCTCGGCGGAAGGCAGCGGTGACAAACGGGGAACACAGAGGGAACACATCTTGCCAAGAAAACACTTTCGGGTCGGCATAAGTCGGAAACGACCTGAAAGCGCGCAATGCCAACGGCGACAACAAACGGCACTCCAGTCCTGGTTCCATTATCAGACCCCTTCCCTCTGGGCGCCTCTCTCCGGACTTTCTCCCCGAAAGCTGCTTCTCTCCGCCCCAGCCGCGTCCCCGCACATTCTCCAGGGAAAGCCCCTGCGCTCGCTTGCGCGGTTCTCCCTGGCGGGGGAGGGGGCGGGTGGTCGTCGAAGCCTCTCCTTTATTCGTTTGTGATCTCGGGGTAGCGGAGGCCCGGAGGTCGCGGGTCCTGCGCGCCTCTCCCCGTATTCCCTCTGCCCCGCTTCGCCGCCGCCGCCTCCCGACTCAGAATCGGGTTCGTCTGATGGAAGCGGCCCGGAGGATTTTCCCTCCTCCACATCTCCCCCCGGGACCCCTCCCGGCTTTATCCAGGGAAGGAAGCGGGGAACTCAACTCCTCCCGTGGGTCAGGGCCGCTTCCCATCCCTTCCTTGCGCCCCTTCCCTCCGCCCCCTGGATCACGCCGACCCCCCCAGCCCCAAAGACAAAGCCGGGTGGTCTCAAGGCGAGCGGGAGGGCAGCGAGTCAGTGGGTAGGTGGGGTCGTCCGGGGGTGGGTGGGGTGGGGTCGCGGGGGCCTTCCGGCCGTGGCCTTGTCCCGCTGACCTTCTCCGCCCTCCTCCTGCAGGCCGGGACCCGCTGGGCGCCTTCGGGCCGCGCCCGCCGTCGAAGAAGCGCCGCAAGTCGCGCACGGCCTTCACCAACCACCAGATCTACGAGCTGGAGAAGCGCTTCCTCTACCAGAAGTACCTCTCGCCGGCCGACCGCGACCACATCGCCGCCCAGCTGGGCCTCAGCAACGCCCAGGTCATCACCTGGTTCCAGAACCGCCGCGCCAAGCTCAAGCGCGACCTGGAGGAGATGAAGGCCGACGTGGAGTCGCTCAAGAAGCTGCCCCCGGCCGCCCTCGAGAAGCTGGCCAGTATGCCCGAGCTGGAGCCGCCGGTCCCAGGGCACCACCCGCAACAGCAGCAGCAGCAGCAGAAGGGGCAGGAGGAGGAGGAGGTCTCCGCCCCGCAGCAGCTGCAGCACCAGCAGCAGGCCGCCGACGCCGGGAGCCGGGCCCGCGCACCGGGAAGCAGCAGCGGGGACAGCCTGGCCCGCGCCCCCTCGCCCCGCCCCAGGGACGCTTTTTCCGACGGCGAGGAGGGGGAGGAGGAGGAGGAGGAGGAAGAAGAGGAGGAGGAGGAGGAGGAGGAAATCGACGTGGGAGACTGAGCGCCGCGGGGGCCTTCCCGCAGCCCCCGCCCCAGAGAACTAAGGGACCTGAGTGGGGAGGGAGCCCTGGCCGGACCCTCCCGCCTCTCCTTCCCCCATGACAGGAGACCACCTTTGGGACTCCCCCTCCCCCAGCGTTCCCCCTAGCACGTCCCCTTCCTTCCTTCCTTCCTTCCCGCCCCGCAGACTTTGCCCCACAGCCCCTGACCCCCACTCCTGACCCCCCATTGCTCCGATCCCTGTGGCACCCTTTCCATGCCCCCTTTCTTTCTTCGTTCCCTGAGGGGGAAAGTTTGGTGCAATTTTTTTAAAAAAGTAATTATTGTTATTATTATTATATTATTGATTTCCTCCCCCTATCGTCGTCCTGTCCCCGTGGTCGTGGATGTTTGTCTACGCGTGTCCGTGTTTTTCCCTTTTCTCCCGTGAAGGGGCGAGACGGGAGACCCTCGACGGCGTCCCTCTCCCCGGAAAACTAGGACGGGGGAAACGGAGCGCGCAGAAGGGGACTGGGAGCGTTATGGGGCCCGGCGGGGTGCGCCCCGTCCCCATTTCGGCACATTCCCAAAGATGCGGAGGGACCCCCTTCCCAACGCAGACTCCCCCTGTCTCTCTCCGAGGAGGCCGGCGCGGGCTGGCTCTTCGCCCCAGCCCGGAGCAGCCCTTCGCCGACTGTCCGCCCCCACCTCCGACGGGTTCTGCCCCCACCCGAGACAAGGGAAGGGGGCCGTTTGTCTCTTCCTGCCGCCCCTGCTTCGTCCTCGGTCGTGTGTGCGTGTATATATTTGGAATAAAAGGACACACCTGATGCCGCCTCCGGTCTTGGTTGCCCCGAGTTTGGGGCGAGGGGGGCAGTCGGGGAAGCGGCAGACCTCGGAGGAAGGCCTGGTGGGGGCGGCTGGGAGGGTCCTGGCCGAAAAACCCGGAGCTGCGGAAGGGGCGCCCCTGGCGAGGCTGAGTTTGACCTAGGAGGGATCCAGGAATGGGGGGCCCCGGTCCTCCAAGGGATAGGCGCCCGCCCTAGGGAGGCCCAGAAACCCCCCCGACCAGCCAAGGGGGGCTTCCGGTTGGGCCGCGGTCAAGACAGAGTCCAGAAAGGTCGGGGGGGCGGTCATTGCCCTGAGCAGCTTTTTCACCCGAGAACGATTTCTCTGAGAACTAGGGGTCGTGGCGGGGAGGGGCGAGCAGAAAGGCAGAAAAGAGGCCTTGAAAGTGACCGACGGTCAGACAGCCCGCAGCTCCGACCGGCGTGGTCTGGCGGCTTGAGCAGTGAGCTAGGACCTTGGAGGCCGGGTCTCGGCCATGGAAACCCCCCGGTGGGGGTAGAGGTTGTAGAGTCAGAGTGCCTTCAGCTCTTTTCCCACTTATGGCGACCCTATCATGCGGTGGCCTGGGGCTGAGAGTGTGTCCCCGGTGGGCACACTCTCGCATGATGGGGTCGCCGTAAGTGGGAAAGAGCTGAAGGCACCCTAACTCTACAACCTTTACGCACGAGTAAGCCCCTTTAAAATGAAGGGTAATACTTATTTACGTGCACGTCCCGCTTTTCCTCCAAACACCGAAAGGCCGGGTTCGGGGCCCTCCTCTTCCTCACGCGCCCTCACAACAACCCCGTGAGGCAGGCCGGGCCGAGCGCGAGGAAGAGGAGGGCCTGCCCGGTGTCTTCCGTGGAATATGGGCCAGAACAAGAGCCCCCCCGCTTCAGGCAGTCCTACTTCTGTTCAAACACCAACAGAACAGAGCCGGCTCAGAGGGGGGCGTAGGTTGAGAGGTCCCTGCTCACGTGCAGAGTGACCCTCCTGGAGAGGTCTGGGGGCTCGCCTGCTAAGCCGCCACCGGGGTGGGGGCGCTCTCACCGCAACTGCTGCGCCAGGACGGGAGGGGAGGAGTGGGGGGCGTCTTCTGCTTCTCCCCCTCCCTCCTCCCCCTGGACGACTCAATCAGGTCAGCGGGCCGCCGGCCCTGCCGTCTCCTTTGTCTGTTGGCCGGCCCCCCGCGCGTGATTGATGGGGGTCTTTGCCCGTCTCCGGCGGGGGAGAAGATGGCGGGAGACGGGGCTAAGGGGGGCGGACTCCCGCGGGCCCCTCAGGATCCGCGGCTCGCTCAGACTCGGCGGGGGGACGTGACGTCGAGGGCCGGGTTCGGGGCTCTTTCCCCACCTACGGAGGCGTCCCTGTTTCAGGAGCGGGACACGCTCGGGCTCCTCCGCCCAGGCAGAGGAGGGGGCGTCGAGGACGGGGGAGGGGGAGACGGCCCGGCTTCCTTCGGGAGTGTGTCCTCTTCTGACGTCAGAATCCCGGCACGCAATAGCCCGGCCCTCCCGATAGGCCGTCCCCCGGATCACGTGGCCGCCGCTGGCTCCGCGGCAGCCCCCCTCCCGCCTCTTCCTCCCCGACCCCCATTCTGAGTTCGCGGAGGGGGCGCCCCCCACTTCCCCTGGGGGAGAAGGCACGGCGTGGGCTTTCAGAGGGCGGAGCGAGTCCGGCCGCCCGGTCTTTCCTTTCGGCCCGAGGGGCGATCGCAAGGTCCCTCTCCCTCGCCCCCCGCTTCGCTCATCCGCCCTTGGCCGCTCGCCTTCTTTGTCGGGTCAGGCGCTGCGGGGACCCCAGGGGCTGGCCTCTTAGGAAAGGAGACCCCGAGGTTCTGCCTCTCTAAAAGGCCCCGACGAGACCGCCCCCCGCTTGGCCTCCGTCCGATCACCATATTGCAGTCAAATAGTCGAGGTGGGGTTTTGGGGGGGGAGTTGTCGGCCTAGGCCTCGCCAGAGGGGTGGGCTTCAGGGGCCCCCTATCCAGCCAAGGGCCTAGGCGAGCCCCCGACCCCGCCACGGGATCTTAGTGGCCCCGTCTTCACGCCGATGGGGGCCAGTCCTGGAGAACCGGCAAGCTCGCCCGCTCGCCCGCCCGCCCCCCATGGCCTGGCCTAATTAATCGTTTTGGAGGGGAGGTTCTTCAGCGGGACTTCCCGGCCCCATCGCTCCGGCTCCCGCGGCAGTCTCTTTGCAGACTCAGGGCAGGTGGGGGGCGGGCGCGGGGGGGACCCGCAGGGGGGAGCCGCGACCGCCCTGGGAGGCGACTGGTCTATCGCGGGGGGGGGAGGGAGGGCTGGGGGGGCGGCTGAACCCGGGGACGGACGGAGGGGGCCGGAGAAGTGGAATGGGGGGGGAGCGGGAGGGCAGCAGTCCTAAGATCTGAATAATAAACAGAGATTTTTAAAAATTCTTCATCCACCTGCTGCCCACTCCCAACTACGGTAACAGTGCTTTTTTCGGTCTCCCAGGGGCAAGTAGAGGGGCTGCTCACTTTCAGCGCCCCCCAAAACCTCCACGTTTCTTCTCTTTTATTTCCGCGTTTCTCCCCCTCCCAGAGCCGCTAAGGTTCACTTTTAAAGGATAAGATTAAAAAGCAATTGAGGAGGGGAGAAAGGCGAATCCAAGGGGCGGTTAGGCGTGGAACCCTCCAGCTCAGGGAATCAATCAGGCGACTGAGAGCAACAGCGGCCCCCACCCACCTTGCTCGGCCACGCCGGTCCCAGGCTCGACCCCCTCACCAGGCCCCTCCCCCAAGGGGGCGTCCCAGAGGGAGGAGGGAAGACGCGCCCGGGAGGGAGCCCCCGCAGTCCCCTCCGGAGGCCCTGGGGCCCGGGGAAAGGGGGTCCCGCTCCTCGCCCTCTTTGCGGCCCGACGGGAGTCCGTTGGACTGAGGGTCGCAGGGCCTGCCTTCTCGCCGCCCCACTGCCTTGCTTCCGGGGCCCCTCCCCAGTTTCAAGGGGGGCGCTGCCTTCTGTCCCACCCCTTTAGCGCACAGGCCTCCCCGACTTCTGGGCCCCCAGGCCGGCTCTGGGTCGCCTCCTCCGCGGGAATCGGGGGCGAGGGGGGTTTCACTGCTCCCTTTTCTGTTTCGGCGGAGGCGCCTCCGCGGGAGTGTGTGGAGGGAAAGGCACTCCGCACATGCTCAAGAGCCCTTGACGCGCTCAGAGCAAGGCACCGGAGGTAACTTCCCGCTTCTGCCTCCTCACCTCCCCGCTCGCCTTTCCATCCCCCCGGAGACCGTGGAGGCTGGGGCAGGCGCTGAAAAAACGCCGCCCCCTCGGCCTTCTTCTTCCCAAGCGGCACCTCAGGGCGGGGTTGGAGGCAAGGGTCCCATCTCCTGCCCCCCCGCCCCCGCGCTCGATCCTTGGGGCCGCCGGAGGGGGCGTGAGGACGAAGGGGAGCGGATGGAGGGAGCCGGGTGGCGGGAGGGCCCGGAAACGCAGGAACCGGGCTTGTGCGGTTGATGGAAACTGGAGTCCCCCTCACCCGGAGCAGCCTCGTAACACCGGCGCCCGCTCGGGGAGTGGGTTTCCCGGGAAAGGCCTCCGGTGTCCCGTTCCCTGAGTAGGGAGTGTATGTGGGGGTCTCTCCGGCGCCCCGACCTTCCGCCCCGCACGAGTTCCTCGGAGGGGCTCCCCGTGGCCGCCGCTCGCTCCTCCGCGGGGTCTGCGAAGTGCCGGCCCAGCGCCCCAAGGGATCGGGTCTGCTCGACTTTTCCCTACCGGCGGAGTCGGTGGGGTGGGGGGAGAGAAGACGACCACCTGAAGCCCCCCCCTTATGCAGAGCAGTGTTGGGGGGCGATTCCCCTTTCACTGGAGGTCCATCGTCCCTATCCTTCCAGGTCACAGCTCGGGGGGGTCATAGGCTCTCTTCCCCCCTCCACGCCTCCCCCAAATAGGAGGGCACCCCTGTCGTCCGTGACTGAGAGGGGCTGCGGGGCTCACTCTCCTTTAAGGGCACGGAGGGAGCTGGAGGGAGCGGTGGGGGTGGCAGGCCGGGAGGGGGGCGAAGGGGTCCCGAGCACGGATGGATCGAGACCCGAGGCTGCTGGGAGCGGGGGGGGCGCAGAGAGGGAGAGACGTCAGCAAATGTCTTCCTTTATTAAAAAGAGCGCAGGGGGCGGGAGAGAAGCCCTTTGTTCTTCAGCCGCGGAGGCAGCGCAGAAAATGAGATTTATCCCTGGAAGCGCCTCTGAGCCGCCCGGGGGGAGGGACGCGCAGACAGCGGTTGGGAAAGGCCGCCGCGCCCACGTGACTCCCCCCTCGCAGGTGGAGGGAAGGCGGGTGATGCCTCGCCCGGGGGGCTCGAGGAAGGGAGGGGGCAACAGGCTTCCCCCTCGGGACTGTCCTCCCCGCTTCTCGGGGCGCCTCGCCAAGAGTAAGACGCCCAGACCCACCGCGAAGTCTCCGGGGCCCCAGGCCTCCCGCCCTCGGGGTGCATAGGTAGGAGCGCCCCCTCCCCCGTGGGCTCCCCAAAATCCCGAAGCAGCATGTGCTGGGGGGGCAGGCCTTCTCTGGAGTGCCATCCCGGCCCCCCAGCAAAGAGCGAGCCGTGGCTTTTGGGGACTGGCCTCCCTCCAGGGATCCCTGGCCGAATGCGCTTCTCCTTCGCCTGCCTGGCAGACTGTAAGGCCCTCGGGGCAGAAGCCTTTGGATCCGTCAAGCACCATACAGACAAGGAGAGGGGAAATGTAGCGGGTCCGGGACAAATTTCTGGCAGAAATGCAAAAAACAAACAGGCTCAAAAAAAACACCCAACAGGAACGTCACTTCTGGTTTTGAAAAAAAAGGAAACCCTGTTTTTACCGTCAAAAGGGCGGGGGGGCTATTGCTGCTCAGTGGAAATGCCGGAGTGGGGGCAACGATAGGAGAGGGCCTCAGGGAGGCAAAATTGATAACCACCTGCTGCCAATGTTGGCCCCTACTTCGGGGGAGGCGGCCTGTCTGGGCCCGGCGCCTGAGGCTGCGTGTCGGTTGCTGCCTTCATTCCGCAGATGCAAGCTCAGGAAGGGGGACTTTCCCCGCTACAGCGCCCCCAGGACTGTCAGAGCCCCCCTCCACCACCGTCTCGTGGGGCCAGGACTTCTGTCCCCGGACCTCCCCCTCTCGAGGAGGAGGGAGGAGGACGTCCGGGCCGCCGGTCGGGCTTTTCCCCTCTTCCTCTTTCGTTCCCGGTCAGCCGGGGGCCTTGGCTCCGGGGCATCCACCGTTTGTAGCACCGAAGGACGGACATCCGGGGGCCTCTGAGGCTGGACAGGCCCCGGCCCCAAAGGACTCCCTCGCCGCCTCTGGGAAGCGAGTCCCGCCTGCAGGCCAGGAGTGCCACGGCCGCTCTCTCCGCCTTCCCAGGGACCGGCACCGACAGGGATGCTGCCCTGGTCCCCGGGTGGACCGAACCTCCCCGAACTCCCTGAACCCCCTCCTAAAGTCGGTGGCAGCCTCTGGCAGCGCAAAAAGGAAGGGGCGGGGAGGGGAGAAGAAGGCGACCTGGTTCCTTTTTAAATGTTGTTTTCGCGCGAGCTTCCGTGGAGACAAACCCCCTCCTCCGGGCGCAGCCCCCGTGGGGTCCTCAGCCCCGCGCCAGGGAACTCCGGCCACGGGCGCTCTGCCAAGGAAGGCGGCGTCCTTCCCCCTCCCGGGTCGCCCCCTCGCCCCACCGCGCGCCGGGCGGCGCGGAGGAGCTTTTCCTGAGTGACTTTCTCCGCTCCGTCCCTACCGGGACACGAGCCGCCTCCCGCCCCGCTCCAGAGCTCCAGACGTCGCGACCCTCCCGCCTCCGGGACCTCTCTCTTTCCGGGTGGGTGATCGGACCGCTGCCAGCCCTTCAAGTGTGTCCCCCCGCCGGGATTGGAATCTCCCTTGTTCGTGGCTGCTGCACCCTGGATTGACGCGTTCGCGGAGCCCCCCCGTGACCCCAAGACCCCCTCCCCAGCCCCTTCCTGCCAGCGCAGGTGCCCCCCTCCCCTGTGTGCGTCACTTCACACGTCTCTGCTCCGGAGGGATCTTCCAGCCCTTTCCAGCAGAGACCCTTTCGGTGCCTTTGCTCCCCCTTTCCGGCCGAGGGCGACCCCAAGGCGACCTTCTATCCCGGGGTTTTCGGGGGCTGAGAGTTTGCGATGCGCCCAAGGTCGCCCAGTGGGTTTTTCCAGGGCCGAGAGGAAGTCCCCCTAAGTCATTTTGATTCATGGCCGGCCTGGCCCCCGGCGGCTTACCTCTGATTTATGAGGGAGGCCCCAACAGGGCTCTCAGGGGACCCTCAGGGTTTGGCCCCCTCCCCTCTGCCGGCGGGCTCCTGTTCTGGGCGCCGCAGGAACTGCGCCACCCGAAAAGGCCCCCCTTCCCCCCTTTGCTCGGGAGAAGGGGCCAAAGTTCGCCTCCAGGCGGGCCGCTCCCGTCCACACGCTGGCCGGCGCTCTGGAGGACCCCCGGGGGACGGCGGGGGTGGGCTTATCTCGGCCGAAGCCGCGCTGGGTTTCCCTCGGCGAGACTGGTCCCCCCGTGCCCGGAGAGCGTTATCGTCTCCCGCCCTCTCCCCCGTTTATCTGGAACAGGCGCTGAGCTCACCGGCCAGCCATTTCCTGGCCCCTTCCTCCCTCGCCAGAAAGGGCTCTTTCATGGGCCGCGCTCTCGTTCCCAGCGCCCCCGCCCCCCAGGCCCCTGCGAGGGATGGCAGCTTCCCCGTCGGCCTCCGTCCCGGGGGAGGGCTGCGAACCGGACCGGCCGGATCAGGCCCGGCTCCGGCCACAGACCTCGGGGCTCCGGGGACCACTCAGGGGTCAAGTCCCCCTGCGCGCCCGATTCTGCCCTGCGAGCGAGGCGCTCCTGGCTGCCCCGGCGCAGCTCCGCCAGGCGAACCGGCTCTCCCGGGTCTCAGCGCTGTTGCCCGTCGGCCCGGGCCAGAGCAGGGGCCCAACTGCGGCCCGGGGCCCTCGGTCACCCCTTCCCGCCCCGCCCCGCCCCGGCCCGAGCGCCCCGCCCGCCCCCTGGCGGCGCCTTCCGTCGCTGCGGGCCGCGGGAGCGCTTTTGCGCGCCTGGGAGGAGGGCCTTTCTTTCGCCCCCCCCGCCCTCTTGGCTCCACGTGGGCGGCCTTCGGGCCGGAGTAAGCGGGTAAGCCTTTATCGAAGCGGTTTTAAAGCGCTCCTCCGCAGGGAAGGCCGCGCCCTCCCGCGAGGGGACTGCCTTGGCCCGCTGGCACCCTCCAAACCCGCTCCTGAGCCGCCCCCCCGCCTGCAGGGGAGTTTCCGTCGCCCCCCCGCGACAGCCGCCCTCAGGCGCAAACCCTCCCCCGCCTGCGCTCCCCAGAGGGCTCGAGGCGCTGGGCCAGGCGGGGGAGACGCCGAGGGGCTCTCCTCCCGCCCCGATGTGCCCCCGCGCTGCGGGATCGCCGAGGGGGGCCTTGGGCCTCTCGCCGGGACGGGGACCCTCCTTTCCTTGGCCGGGAGCGGGGGCTGAGGTCTCGTCACAGCCTCGCCTTCGGGGGCCCCCGACCGGCAGCCGGGGAGGGGCCGCTCCGCTTTACGGGGACGAGGCTGCCAACAGGCGGAGCGAAGCGGAGGATTCGGGCGGCAGCAGAGGGGGGGCGGCGCGGCGTGAAAGGGCTGCCGCTTGTTCCGCGTTCCTCTTGGTTTTTCGGAGTCTTCGTCTGGGGGAGAGATTGAGAGACCGAGGCGGTCCGAAAGCAGTCGCCCCCTTCCTCGGGGGACGCGCTTTGCCTGGCTGGCGGCCGTTGGCGGGGCTGAGATCGGCCGCTCCGCCTCAGGCGGCCGGATGCCTTGAGCCGGCCTTGACCGCCCGCCGTTCGCCTCGTTAGCCGGCGCGGCCGGGGGATGATGGGCGTTGCGGTGGTCCAGCTTCTGAAGAGCCGCAGACCGGGAGCGCCTCTGGAGGTCGGGGAGGGGGCCAGGTGGGCGGCGGCGTTTCCCAAGGAGGCCGCCCCCTCCCTCCCCCTCACTCCCTCCCCCGCCAGCGGCCCCCCAGGGGCGGCTCCGCTCGCCCCTCCCCTCCCGCTCCCGTGTCTAATTTTCCAGTTGATTAATTCCGTTGCCGTTTTCTGACACCCACCGCTCTTGGTATTAATTTCCTTTAACTGGTGATTAATTACTCTTTTTCTCCTGCGTCCTCTCCTCTCCCTCTGCCACCTATTTGCATATTTATCTAATTCTGCGAGATGGCCTGACAGGGGACTGGTACCGAGCTCGGCGGCGTGTGTGTGCGTGTGCTCGCGCGTGCGCCTTCAAGTCGCCCGTGGGCTTATGTGGCCCCTTTCCGGGCAGGACTGGAAGGGGCGCGGCCGCCCTCCTGCGCGGTGGAGAGGGAGGTTTGAAGGAACCTCCGCCCCCGGCTTCGCTTCCAGGTTTGCCAGCAGAGAGGGTCCTGCGGCGGCGGCGGCGGCCTTGCTCTCCGGCCTGGCCCAGAACTGGAACGGGAAAAGGTGGTGGTGGTGGTGGTTTGGCTCTTGACTACTGCACTGCATTCTCCCTGGGGCGCCCCTTGAAGGCTGCTCGGGAGGCTGCGTTGCGGCAAATGGCAGCTGCCTGAGGCTGGCGGCATGAGATCTGCGCGGAGAAAGCGGCGCCCTGGTCGGAAACCTTCGCAAGAACTTCCCAACGATAAGAGGAAGAGCCGCTTGACGTCGGGAGTGCGGCGGAGTCTCCTCCTTCTCGGGAGGTGTTGGAACAGAGAATGGTTGGCCATTTGCTGGTGGGGTGGCGCCTTAAGTGTATCTTCCTGCGTGGCAGAAAGGGGGTCGGAATCGATGGTCGTTTTGGTCTCTTCCAACTCCAGGACTCCGCATGTGCGCGTGCGTGTGACCCTCAGGTCGCCTGCGGTCCAGAGCACAGCAGTCTCGGTCTAGTCGCTTTGGCTTTGGGGGGGAGTTCAGGTGTGGTTTGCTCTTGGACCCTTTCATTCGCCTTTTCAGCAGTCCAGGGGGGCCGCAGAACTCTTCCCCAGCACCACATTCCGAAAGAGTTGATTTCCTTCCTATTCGCCTTCTCCGCTATCTGGCTTTTGCAGCCATACATAGAAATTGGAAATATAATGGCGTGGAGAAGGGATGTGGCCTCTGTCTGTGTGTGAGTGTCCTCAAGTGACCCCGTGAATGTCATGGGGTTTTCTGAGGTGAGGAGTCCTCAGAGGCGGTTTTGCCAGGGCCTTCCTCTGAAATGGTGCCTGCCGGGCCCGGTGTTTGTTAGGGGGTTACGAAGAAGCGGGGACGGCCTTCTGAGGGCTGCAGAGCCAACAGCAGGCAGCTGTGGTCCAAAAACTGGGAGACTTCTTCCTCCCACACCCCACCTCCTGGAAAGGGGCCGCGGAGGGACCAGGGTTTGGCAGGCTAAGGCTCCTCCTCCTCCTCCTCCTCACTGACAGCAGCCTCCCTCCGGGGATGGAGTGATTGACAGGGAGTAATTATTAGCCATGCTTTAATCCTGGCAGCTGCCTCAGCCTGTGACAGTCCAGTGGCACTTTGTTCCCCCTCCACCTTGGAGCCCAGGAGGAGCAGGACTGGCCCTTTGCTGTCCAAAACATGGGGCTGACACCTTTGCCAGGCCCGTGGGGCACCCATCCCCTCCTGGGGCATGAGCAAAACCATTGGGGGCTGAAGAGGAGGCAGCAGCCAGGGCGGCCAGCCAAGCAGGGCTCCCAGCTCACTCCTGGTGGGCCGTACGGTCCCTGAACGCAAAAGCAGTGGCCCCAAGCCCCCTCAGGACTGAGAGCCATTCTGCATTTCCTCTGAAGAAGGGGCCATTCTTGTCCAGGGATGTCAGAAGAAGGCCGGGGCTCCTCTGATCTTGGCTTTTAAGCCAGTCCAGGGCTCCGGCTAGGACCAAAGAGCCTGACAGGAGAGGCGACCCAAGGTGGACAAGGGCCCCGGCCAAAGACAGACCGGGAAGGCCAAAGGTTCTCTGCTGCCTTGGCCTCCCTCTCCAGACAGCTGCTTGTGAGAGGGAGGTCATGGATGTGTGGCGAGGGAAAGGGGGGTGAGCACGTGTGAAAGAAATACTTGGGCCAACCCTTCCTGAAGCCAGCTGCAGCCCTGGACCACATGGGCCTGCTAGACATCCTGCCAAAGTGAGGAGGATGCATGCGGCCTGGTCCAGAGAAAGGAGACTCGTGCTAATGTGTACATGTGCACACATTCTAACATGGTGTCAGAAAGGCAGCCGTGATAGGAGGGTGGACCAGTTGGGGGATTCCCAAAGGGCATCTAGAGCACGCAGGATCCAGACCGGAACCCCTTGGTCAGGGCCCAAATCAACATCTCCCTGAAGACCTTTGATGCAGGGCTTGGATGAAGGCTTTCTCACAGCCATTACCGTTGGGAGCTCTACCAAACGCTCAGCTGCACTCCCCCTTCTCATCCTCTCACTCCTCTCCTCATCAGACTGAGCTGTGAGGACCCATTCGCAAGCACCCACCAAGCGGGCACCTCTGACCCTCGCCCCTTCAGTGCCCCTCCTGAGCTGCTGTGCCCTTCTGGGAGAAGAAGGGCTGTGCCCCACAGGCAGGCGCCCAGAAACAGGGCTGCTCTAACACTTGGAGGTGGTGCCCAGAATGTGGCATGCGCAGGCCCCCACGGAATGCCAGGAATCTCATTCCCAGGGGAATGGAGAAACCAGGCAGCTTCAAAGAGCCATGGGTGGCTTGCACCGCCCCAGCTGCCGGGAATTCCTGCCCTGGGAACGGAAATCCACAGATACCTGAAATGGAGCCCCATGAAATCGGGGCGGGTGGGAAAAGCAAGAGGCACACAATGGCAGCAGCTGCCGCAGCGGGCAGACAGGCAGCCACTCGCTCCACCTGGAACTCACAGCTGTGGGGTGAAAATGATCCTTAAAAGGCAGCCGGGCATCGCTTACTCTTCCAGCAACTCTCTGGCACCACATAAGTTTCTGGATGGTGCAGGTAGCACACCCTGACCCCCAAATGGCAGCTGGAAGGAAGCCGGGGGTCTCCAAGCCAAGTATGCACTGCTGGGTGGCGGCAGATTCTCCCATGTTGCTGTGCTTCCCTCATGTGCCCTCCCCTTGGCCGCTGAGACTGTTTGCCCCCTGCTTCTGTTGTGGAGGTTGTAAGATCGCCAAGGGGGTGCTTCTGTTATGGACGCTGTAAGATCGCCAAGGTGGCAGGGCGCCCCCACCCTCAACCACCTCCCTGTGGTGCCATCTGGCACAAGGATTCTGCTGCAAGGATCCTGCCCTTGACCCTGTTCGTTGCAGAGCCTGCTGGCTGCTCAGATGCAAGGCACCCGGAGCTGTTAGAAGCCAGCTATGTAGGGGCTGGGTGACTGTGCAGCTTCTGCCACAGCAACACCCTCTCCACTGCTGCCCATAGCCTCTCCCGGCTCTCTGCTGCTCCTGGCCCGGCCGACAACAGCTGACCCCTGGACTCAGACCTCGGCCTACTTTCTGGACCCACCTCTGGCCCTGTGGACTCTCCTGCCTGGAACTCCTGCTGTGCCCTGGCCTTCTGCCTGTCTCTTGGACCTGCCTCCTGCCTCTGTGCGTGCCTGTTGCCTGGAAGGGACTCTTGAGTGCTCTGCCTCCCAGACCCACTTCTTGCCTCTGGGCCCCTGGACTATGGCTACCTGAAGGACTGCCGCCTTGGACTCTTGTTGTACCCTGACCCTCAGCTTTCCGCTCGTCCCTTGACCTGGGCCCTGCATCTGTACCAATCGGCCCTTGCCACCCATGTCTCGGACCCTGATGGGGGGAGTTTTGAGGGGGATTCCCAGCATTCTCCTTCATTTCCTACTTAGGACTACTGAACACAGATGCAAAGGGAGCTGCTGCATCATAGAGTTGGAGGAGACCACAGGGGCCATCGAGTTGAACCCCCTGCTATGTGGGAAAGCATGTAATGTGTCATAGAATTGTAAAGTTGGAAGATGGTGTGGTGGGGAAATGCAGCACAGGAATACCTGGCTGCTCTAAATGAAATAAAGTCACCAGGGCCAGATGAACCATACTCAAAGATATTAAAAGAACTGGCAAAAGTAATCTCAGAACCCCTGGCAATAGTATTTGAGAGTTCCTGGAGAATAAGAGAAGTCCCGGCAAATTGAAGGAGGGCAAATGTTTTCCCCATCTTCAGAAAAAGGAGGAAAAAAGGAAGACCCAAACAATTATCGCTCAGTCAGCCTGACACCAAACCAGGAAAGATCCCAGAGTCGATCATTAAACAGTCAGTCTGTAAGCACCTAGAAAGGAATGTCATGATGCTAAAAGTCAACATGGGTTTCTCAAAACCAGGTCAGGCCAGACTAATTTTATCTCTTTGATAGAGTTACTAGCTTGGTGGATGAAGGGAATGCTTTGGACATAAAGTATCTTGACTTCAGTAAAGCCTCTGAAAAGGTTCCCCTTGACATTCTTGCAAACAAGCTAGTAAAATCTGGTTTAGACAATGCTACGCTTACTCGGATTTGTAACTGGTTGACCAATCAAACCCAAAGGGTGTTCATCAATGGCTTCTCTTCATCTTGGAGAGAAGTGACCGGTGGGGTGCCACAGAGTTCTGTCCTGGGCCCAGTGCTATCCAACATCTTCATCAATGACTTGGATGAGGGAATAGAGAACATGCTCATCAAATTTGGAGATAACACCAAATTAGGAGATGTAGCTAACACCCTAGAAGACAGGATCAGAATTATCTTAGATTAGAGAGCTGGGCCAAAAGTAACAAAATTAATTTCACCAGGGAGAAGTATAAAGTACAAGCTTTGGCAGAAAAAATGAAATGCACAGATATGAATGACACCTGGCTTGAAAACAGTACATGTGAAAAATATCTAAGAGTCTTAATAGACCAGAAGGTGAACATGAGTCCACAGTGTGATGCAGCAGCTAAAAAAGCCAATGCAATTCTGGGCTACACAAATAGGAGTACAGTGTCTAGGGCAAGGAAAGTAATAGTACTGCTCTATTCTGCGTTGGTCAAACCACATATGGAATATTGTGTCCAGTTCTGGGTACCAGAATTCAGGAAGGATATGGACAAGCTGGAATGTGTCCAGAGGAGGGTGACCAAAATGGTAGAAAGCCTGGAAACCATGAAGTCCTGTGAGGAGCATCTTAGGGAGCTGGGGATGTTTAGCCTGGAGAAGAGAAGGTTAAGAGAGGATATGATAGATATGTTTAAATATCTGAAGGGATATCATATGGAGAACTGAGCAAACATATTTTCTGCTGCTCCAGAGTCTAGGACAAGGAACAATGGCTTCAAACTTCAGGAAGAGATTCCACTGAAACATTAGGAAGAACTTCTTGATGGTCAGAGCTGTCTGGCAGTGGAATCTGCTGCTGCCTTAATGGAGTGTGGTGGAGTCTCCTCCTTCTTTGGAGGCTTTTAAAGAGAGGTTGGATGGCCATCTGTCAAAGGGAGTGCTGTGATGGTATCTTTCGGCATGGCAGAATGGGGCTGGCCTGGATGGCCCTTGGGGTCTTTTTTCAACTCTGTGAGTCTATGGTTCTAGGACAGTGCAAAAGGCAGAAGCAGAAAGAAATTGAAACATCTTCCACCCGACCAAATAAAAGACATTTGGTGTCAGGGCGATAACAGCAAAGAGCAGTTCACCCCAAATAACTGCAGTGCCGATGCTGACTGGATATCATAGGAGCTGTAGTCCAACCCACAGAAAGGGCTCCGGGTTAGGGAAAGCTGATGAGGACTCACGGGTGTGTGCGTGTCTGCAGACGGACCAGCAGATGAAGAGGGGGGCTCTGGAATCCACAGTAAGACTGCTCCCGACAAGTACCCACCCGTGAGCCCCCCTTGGATCTCCAAATCCTCCCTGTATGAGGCCAGGATCAGAGGCAGAAACACAGCAGGCCAGAGGGAGTTTTTATGTAATTTTATTGTGAACCGTGTAGAAAAAACACCGGTGTCAGCAGGCCCCAATCCAAGTAGTGCCTGCTCTCTGCAGCGTGACTGCAACTCTACCACCCCTTCCTTCCCTCGGGTTCAACACCAAGCCTTCTCCCTCTGAGGAACCAAGCTACACACGTATGTATAGGCACACAAACTCGCACGCGCCCACCCCAACCTTCCACAGGCTCAACGGCAGAAGGTCTTTGGGGGGCTAGCTCCTGCGGGGGGGGGTCGTGTCACAGCATTAGCAGAGATGAAGCCCCACAGAGGCAGTAGAATGAATGAACACAGGGCGGGGATGAGGTAGGCCTGCCCTACGGAAGCACGCTGCGGGGTTACCACCCCACACGCTGACTTGATAGGGCCCTGAGGGCTCCCCCCCTGCAACTCAGGCAACTCCAGGGCAAATCTGCTTAGCCCGGATGGCATTTCCTGGCCATCTTTGATACACGCTGAGGCATGGCAGAAGCAGGGGAGCAGCACACGGGGGGGTGGACGCAAAGGTTCTGACTCCCCCAATTCCAAGTCATAGAACAATGGCCTCAGCAGCCCCCACCGCGGCCCAGAAGCCCCTCCCTGCAAATACTGCCCCATGCAGTGGGCAGTGAACAGCTGTGCCCACTCCCCACAGGAGTCCTGCCTCTTCACCCACAGCGGGCCCGGCTCGGATCCTGCGTTGCAAATGTAGCGGCTTCTTTCCCACTAAGGGAGGCGTCCATGACTGGAGCCAGGAGCAGCCTGTCAGAAACACGGGCGTCTGGAGGGGCTCCTTGGGGAACAGAGAGGGGAGAAGAGAGCTGGAGGGGGGATTTCTTCAGGAGGCTCCTCTGCCCCCTTCCACTCACCTCCTACCCCCCAAACCCTGGCCCTGCAAATGGCTCCCATCCCACCCACCTGCAGGAAAAACAAAGGGGGCTGTAGGCAGGAGAGGAAGAGGCCATGGGATGATCCTCTCGGCAAGGTATTCTGCCCCTGGTGCTGGAGGGCTCAGACAAGGCTGCTCCTCTCCTGAACCCAGTGACTCCCCCATCACGTGGGGAAAAACAGCTGCAACTGGGCCTCAGTCTCCACTCTGAAACCTTTCCCCCCTTTGACTGAATGCAGCCCCCCAACCCTCTTTCACCTTGACAGCCCCAGGGGTGACACAGAGACCCCCACCTACGCCTTCAGAGGCTGCCGAGGGGCGCCAGGTGCCTTGGTGAGGGGCGGCGTGGCGTGGATGGGGTGCTTGAGCTGCAGGACGAGCTTGCTTCCTTCCACTTCGGCACCCTGTGGGGGTGAAGAGGAGAGACGGGAGGGAAAAAAGGCAAAATAAAACCTTTGTGGTCAAAACTGGAGCCAGACAAGGCCACCCCTCAACAGCCACTAACCCAAGACACAAGTCCTGGCTCCTCTAGTTCAGCTATGAGCTGGTGCCTCTGCGAAGAGCACAAGCGGGGAAACTGGACTATCCATGGTCGCCCTGAGCCCTGATCTTTTGGCAGTGGGGGGAGAGGGGTGTAAATGATAACAATGATATAGGATTCAATGACAGACCTCCCTCTGACGCAGGGGCTTTCACTGGATGATCCTGAGATCAAGCATTACGGAGGGGGGGGGCAGACAGAGAGAGATGGAGCGCCTCCCTATTTCCCTTTGCCACGTCACATATGCTCCATTAAAACTGCACCCTGCGCGCCTAGACTCGGTCAGCGTGGTGCTGCCATTTGAGTTCTGGACCAAGGTTTCATGAGACGAGGGTTCAGATCCTTGTTCAGTCCTGCTTAGCCAGTCCCATTCTCTCGGCCACAAAAAACGTCAAGGGTGACAGACCCCCCAGAGGGGATTACCATATGCCAGAGTTGTCATAAAAGCACGTAACCACCACCACAAGGAACTTTTCCATCCCCCCCCTCCTTTGCTGCCTTTTATTCCTAGGCAGAAATTTCCCCACCGCTTCCACCCTTCCTGGCTGGAAAATTCCTTCAGCCCCACTATCACCCTGGTTGTTCTTTCTGCCCCCTTTTCCATCCCTAAGCCTCTGTTTCTTTGGCTGCAGAGAACAGCCTTTAGACACGGGATTCAAAATGTGGCTGGGGCACAGAACTGCACATGGACCCAACGGTGTGGGAAATCCATTTTCAATTACTCTCTTAAATAAATCTCTTAACCAAGGCTGCCCCCTTAACCCCATGGGGTCTCCCACCACCCCAGACAACCTCAGCAACAGACCCTACCACTCCCCTAGCCCCCTGCCCACCTGCAACGCTGCGTAGGCTGCCTCGGCTGCTTCCCGGTGGGTGTAGTTGATGAAGGCACAGAACTTCCGCGGGAGCCGGCGGATGGAATCGATGGGCCCAAATCTGCCCCCAAGGAGAGCTAACATCACTGCACCAGCAGACACCCCCAGCCCTCAGCCACCAAGTGAGCCACTGTGGGGGGGAGGGAGGGGGGCTCAGAAATAGGGTTCCCTCGCCTGTCTAGCCTGCCTTCCTCTCATGTGGAGGATGGCTGCGCATTTCAGGCCTGAGGAGGAGAAGAGGGAAGCAGAGAGGAGCAGGGGCATACTTACGGCCGGAAGTAATGCAGGAGGACCTCCTGGGTAAACTCTGGGGTGAGGTTCCCCACCCACACGGCAAAGCACTCCCTGAAACAGAGCAGGCCGGTCATTCTTCCCATCCCAGGGCTGGGCAACAGAGGAGGAGGAGGGCTATGGGACTCCCCCTCTGCCCCACCTGAGTCCCACTAGATGCCCCTTGCTTCAGCCTCTCTGGCCTTCTGGCCCTTGCGCTGCTGCTGCCATGGCAGAGATGGGGAGGGTGCTTGGCATCCTACAACTGCAGCAGCTCTGGCAGTACAGCAACAAAGGCAGCTTCACTCCAGCCAAAGTTCTTCCCTGGCACACCTACTGCCACCACCAAGAACACACACTCACCTGGTGGGGGCCAGTGCAGCAGAAGGCAGCATCCCTTTGCCCGATGAGCTGGTGGTTGATGCCAGGTGCCCTCCCACCTGGGCACTGCTGCCGCTTGTGGCAGGTCTCCTACCTTGCTGCTCACCTTGCCCAGAAGAAAAGCATGGTGGGGAGAGAAGAAGAAGCGAGGCTGTTTAGGGGCCCCAGGTTCTGGGCCCCACCATACACATGCTCTCAAACAGGGATGTTGCAGGCTCTCCTGGCAACCACCCATCCATCACACACTCATTGCTCCCAAAGAGTGTGAGCTGGAACGGGGCCTGTATCCCATCTTCCTGGAGAGAGGGGCCCCCTTACCAGGCAGAGGCAGGTGGGATTCTCTGGGCAGGACGCTCCAACCGGGGAGGCAGCCGCCAAAAGTATTACCCTGCAGACATAAAGGGAGAGAGAATCAGCCACAAAGGCCTGTACGTAGGTCACAGGCAGAAAAAAAAAGCCCCCCCCATGGCCCAGGAAAGTAATTTCACAAAATTTTCAGGAGAATCAATGTCTAGTTCACTTCCTGTTCAAATAAAAAAAGGCCCTGCCAGAGCCCAACTGGACCCCCCATCACCACTCTAGGAACCTGACAAATCCTCCAACACTTCCTGAGACCAAAATGATCTTTTTCAGAAAAGGTGGGGGTGGGTGGAACTAGACCCCCTGCCCAGGACTGTCTTGCTGGCCAGGCTGCTGTGACTGAGACTTCTTGGCACTATCTTGGCACAAGTGTCCCACCAACCTCTGGAGCCAATCGCATGGGGAATGGCTCCTAGCAAAGAAACCATGCGTGGCAGGGAGAGGCGCAGGGTTTTAAATTTTCTGCCTCCTTCCTCAAGGAAGGACAACAGGTCAGTTCTCCCCACTCTACACTGTCCCCCTGACACAGCCAGACAGACAGCCCCTGGGAAAACCTTCGTGGCTGCATGTCTGTGTGCAGGAACCCCTTGGCTTCTGCTAGGGTCTAAGGCAGCCCCAAGTCAGGTCAGACGCCCCCCTCCCCTCAAAGCGGGACTGTCCCGGCCTCTGCCCAGCTCACCAGCAGACAGTGGACCTGGCAGCGCTTCAGCTGGATGGCGGCGTCAGCCCGGAAATCCTCCAGCCGCAGGAGCTCCTCAAAGGTCTTGGCTGCCTCCGTGTACCTCTGGGCGTTGCAGAGAAAGCACAGATATGAGTCTTCTGCTGCTCCCCCCACCCCACCTATCCCAGACCCTCCAGCCTCCCCGCACCTGCAGCCCAGCCCACTGATACCTTGAGGCCCATGAGGGCCTTGCCCTGGCGGAAGAGGCCTTTGGGCCAGCTGGGCTGCAGGCTGAGGGCCAGCTGGGCATCCCTCAGGGCTTCTGCGTAGCACTGCAGCCTCTCGTAGCAGAAGGAGCGGTTCCCAAAGAATCTGGGTGGGAAAGGAGAGAGGGAAGACCAGGCATAACCACCTCCCCAGCACCCCTTGCTCAAGGAAGTCCTATGAAATCCATGGGGTCACCATAAGGGGACAGGCAACTCAAAGTCCCCCACCCCACCCTGTTTCTCTTCACAGCCCTGTGCCTCCAAGGGCAACACTTAACTCAAAGACACATAACTGGAGGGGGTGGCGGCAAGGGAAGGCAAAGTGCATGAGTCCCTTTTTCCAGGTTCATGGGGCAGAGGCTCCAGCACACCCACCATTATCCAGATCCCGCACCAGGAATTAGGCTCTTTTCTGAACCCCCAAACCCTCCCTGGACGGTCTGGGCAGCCTGCTCCTCCGGAGAAGGGAAGGGAACCTCAACCCCTGGCAACAACGTGGAGGGAAAAGCCTCACCAGGTCGCCTGAAGGAGGAGACAAGGGGAGGGGTGCAGTCCTGGCTGAGAATGCCAACAGCTGGCTGGCTGGCAACCACCCAGCAAGGAGGTCCTGACACCTCCCCTCAAGAGCCACCCACAAAGAGGAGTCCAGGGTCCGCGCAGAAGACGGAAGGGCCTGGCAAGGCTTCCCAGAAGCCTCAGGTGCCCCAGGGAGCTCCTCCCACTGCAAGGGGGCCAACTCCCACACAAGCCCCCCTCCACAGCCTCAGAGGGCACCAGTGTGACACGACAGCTGGTTTAGGAAAGCGGGGTGACTCTCTTCTTCACTCTCCCTCTGATTTCTGGCCTCTGGAAGGCTTCCAAAACAAAGCAATAGCCCCCATGAGAGGGGCTGCAAGATCAGCAGACTGGCTGGGGGCACAACAGCCGTTGCCAGAGGGGTCATTGAGAAAATCCACAGGAGCCAGCGGGAGAGGCATCTGACTCAAACACTGCTGAGGGCAGAGCGTTCCAGGAGAGTCCCACCCTTCCAGAGGCTAGAAACCAAAGGGGCAGGAAAACCAGAAGGATGCAGGGATGGGCAAGGAGAAGAAAAGAAGGCAAAGAGCCCCCAGAAGGCACGTGGGAGCCATCGTGCTCTGCACAGCACCACCAGAGATTTCTAAGTATGGAGCGCAGCCCATTTGTAGAGGTGCTGCAGAAGACAGGCGTGCAAGCAAAAGGCCAGGGTCTGGACACTCCCACGGACAGCCTCCATCTCACCTGTATTCCCGAGGATTCAACTTGACAGCCTCTGTGAAGAGAAGCACAGCCTCTTGGTAGCGCCCCTGCTTTGCCGTTTTGTTGCCACAATCTTGGACAGGGTGACGACAAGAAGATCAGGGAAAAGAAAGTGTAGAGAAAAATCTCCTGAAAATTTGGACCAACACCTTGTTCCTAAGGCAAAACACTCTAGCTAAATATTCCTGAAAATCCTCCGTATCCACCTCTGGGGGAAGGATATTGACAAGCTGGAAGGTATCCAGATGAGAGCAGTGAAAATGGTCAAAGGCCTGGAAATCCGATGAGGAGACCCTTGGGGAGATGAATCTGTTTAGCTTGGAAAGGAGAAGGAGAAGAGACGACATGACAGTCCTATTTAAATCCTGGAAAAAAAGTCAGATGGAACAAGTTTGTCTTCTGCTACTCTAGGGACTAGGACATGAAACAATGGCCTCCAACTACAGGAAAAAAGGTTCCACCTAAACTTTAGGAAAAAATTCTTCAGGAGCTATCAGCTGACAGTGGACTATACTGCTGCCTGGGAGTGTGGTGCAGTCTCCTTCCCTGGATGTTTTTAAAGCGAGGCTGGATGGCCATCTCTCAAAGGAAAGGCTTTGATTGTGTCTTCCTGCATAGCAGAACGGAGTTGGGACTGGACAGCTCTGGGGTCTCTCCTACGATTCCAAGATCAGACTACCACCATCAATGACTGAACAGCCGAGATTTTCCCTTCCAGAGAAAGGGCTGAAGAGAGGCAGAAGCGAGAAAGAGAGAGCATGGCTCCAGGAGGCAGGGCATCCCAACCCTTCTCCCTTCCACTTGCTCACCTGCCAGCATCATGCTCTGCTCCACAGCCGTCATCTGAGGCCCCGTCCTTGGAACCTGGAAGGGGAAGGTGCAGAAGTACTCAGGTGAAAAGAAAGACCTGCAGCTTCATACAAAGCCTGCCAGGTCCCACCCTCCACCCCGCCCTAGCCATCTCATTCCCACACACAACGGGGAGAGAGGGGGTAGGCCCCAGAGCACAGGCAAAGGCCTAGCCTCACCTCTGGCTTTGCTTTCCCCTCCACCTCCTTCAAATCAGGCTTGGCTGTTTTCTCCTTCTTGGGCAGCGAGGGCTTGGTGCCAACCTTGAGGAGAGCTTTTGAGACGAACGTGCTGCTCAGATCCAGCTCCTCCTAAGAACAAGGGAGGAGAAAGAACAGTAACCCTTCTCCAGAATGGGTGGCTCTAGTGCCAGGCTGGAATCAGGATGTGGGAGGCTGAGGCCTCCTCTCTGCAGCCAGAGGGGGCAGCACGACGTCGGGGAATGAGCTCCTCTCACAACAGGCAGCAACATGCAGCCAAACACCCAGCCCCAGCTCCCTGCATGCAGCCACTTTTTCTGTGCCAGGGTAAGGCCTGCAGTAGGTGGCCACGCAAGCCATCTCCCCAGCCCTGCAGGGGGGCAGAACCAGATCAACTGATCTGCACAGCGGGTGGGAGGAAAGGGATCTGATTCCTTCCAAGTTCACACACGGAGATCTGAATTACAGTTGAGTGGCGATAGGGTTTCCAGAGCAGGCCACGGGGAACAGGACAGCAAGTCGCCCCTTTGAGCCTCACTGGCCCTGACAACAGACCAGAGAATATGGACAAGAGACCAGACCTCCTTCCGCCTCCACAGAAAGCAGGAAAGCACCCTTTCCTTGAAAAGAGCTGCAGTGTCAGGAACAGGACAGAATCACAACAAGTGATGATTCAAAATCACATTTTATTGGCACTGGCGCACATAATGACTTCAGCATCCAGATGGAGAAAATGTGGACAGGAGGAAAGTGGTTATGCAGCTCCTCCCCCTCACGGTTCTCAGGCAAGCAGACCTCTTATCTCACTACAGCAGCATTCTGTTCTAGCATCCCCATTCCTCCGTGCAAGGCACTTGTTTCCCTAGCGGCTACTGTAATACTTTTGGTGGGCTAACCAACTGCCCAACGAGCATGGTATCGCCTGTGTGATGCCTCAGTAGCCTGATTATCCACAAAGACCCTTTCCTGCTGTCTGCTGCCTGTCAGCCCATACTAACACCCAGGGGGCAGGGCGCAGGGGGCCACACCAGCTCAAACTCACCTCTGCCGCTGCTGCTGTGGTCGCGACCAGCGCCTCCTCTTCCTTCTCCTCTGTTCCCCCGCTGGGGCTCCTGCCTGGGGAGGCCTCAATGGAGTCTCCCTCTGAGTCAGGAAGGCCAGTACCAGACGCAGTGGGAACAGCAGTCGAGGGCCCTGAACTGTCCACCCCCCGGCTGTGCGAAGACTCAGCCTTTAAAGAAAGAGGCACCAGCTGTGAAGGGGGCAGGGAGCCTCCTGCCTGCCTCCCTGGCAAAACCAGCGGGGTCTCCGCCCCAGGCCCCTCCCCACGGCAGAGCTGGGAAGCCCCCACACCCTCTCCATGCCAGGCCTCTGACCAACCAGGCCCAGCTTTGGTAGAGCGACCTACATGGCAAAGCACATCACTCTTAGGAGGCTCACGGAGGGACCAGGTTGCTGAACAAGGCAAGAGGGCCCATCCCTAACCTGGGCAGAAGCCGCCTCCCCCAGGCACGCTCCCCCTCCCTGGGACCACTCACCTCCTCGCTCTTGGCCTTCAACTCCTGCTTGCGCTTCTCCTGCCTCTTCCTGTCTTTTTGCCTCTGGGGAAGAGAGAAAGAGCAGGCGTCCAGCTCACGGGAGGGGGGAGTGCAGGCGTCCAGCTCATCTGCAGAGCAGGCACCCCAGCCCTGGACAGCTTGCCAGCTTGCCCCACAACAACATGCTGTGGAGAGCGTGTTACCTTCTTCTTCTGCCTCTTCTTCTCCGCCTTCCTTTTGACCCGCTCCTCCTCCGCAACCAGCTCTTCAGCGTTCCTCTCCGCCTCCTGAGGAAACGGAGACCAGTGAGCAGGGACCTTTCTCACACCACACAGGTACATGTCTGGGCATGAATGCCCACCCACTGGCAGCCACACCCTTATATTCTTCTCAGGGTCTGCCTCTCCTAGTAAGGACCAAGGACATGAAAAGGGAACCAAAGGCGAGAACTTCAGTACTTGCAGAACGTCAGTTCTCGGAAAGGAGCCGGAGATGAAAACAGCAGCAGTGACGGCAAATAACACAAGGCATCCAACTCCCCCCACCCCAGCTGAAATCTCAAAGGGTGAGAAGGATGTGAGCCAAAACGAGACCCACACCAGGCGGGGCAATGAGGCTCCACCTGCCTCACCTCAGCTGTGAGCAGCTGCTTCCGGGGCAGAAGGACGTCCAGGAGAGGCGAGGCTGGACTGCTGCCTGCCGTCAGGTCAGGGGCAGAGGGTGGCTTGCAGAGGAAAGACTTCTTAAAACCGCAGAATGTGCCCCGAGCGGCACTCCAGGCCCCCCCTTCTGGCTCTGGCTCCTCGCTACCATCCTCCCAGTCTTCGTCGCTGTTATCCTCCCAGTCTTCGTATTCACAGTACCAGCAAATCTCTCTGTCAACAACTGCAAAAGGTCCAAGTGGCAGACATGAGTTCCGGGGGTGGGGGGAGGAAACAAGGCAGCCGGCACCCCCTCTCCTCAGCTTGGGAAAGCTCTCCAGTAGGAAAATAAGCAAGACCCCCCCCCTTAGAAAGGCCAAAGACACCCCTTCGTAGGTTGCCCGCCTGCCCCAAAGCGGAGTCGCTGGGGAGGCCTCTGCCCATTCGCGCATGGTCTGGGTTTCACACCAGCCACAGGCCCACCTCAAGCCCACCTGGGGTAAACTGTGTGGTTCCGTGACGGCTGTGCCACGCTGCCCTTCCGCGGAACCACCGACACTGTGCAACCGTGACGGCCCCTTTGTGCCAAGGAGAATAAAGCACCAGGGAAGCGCCGACCATCAGTTGCGCCCCACTGAAGTATGCGCGCCAACACAGGTGCAACGCCACGCTTGTAGAATTTCACTTCCACAACTGCGGATGCGGCGGTTAGGTCACGGCTAAGAAAGCACAGCCACCCGTGCGAGAGAACCTGCGCGTGGCCACGACACCCGCAGGGCGCCCATGAACGTATCCGCCGCCCCTGAGGTTGCCGCCCTGCGGCGGCCGTTCGGAGAATCTGCCGTAGTTGCCCCGGAACGTTGGCAGCTGCGCTCAGGGCGGAGGGCGGCCGCTGCGGGTTTTCTCCCTGTGGGCCCCACCAACTGCAGCCACGCTCCGGGCGTCAGGCTGGCCCCGCGCTTGCGCTTCCCGCCTTCCGCTGAACCCCCTCGGCTCCGCCCGAGCCCCGGCGCCGGTTGTGGCCGCATCGTTCGGCGGGCGCTCCGCGGCCTCTCGTGCCACGGAGACAGAACTAATCCGGCCTCCGGGCCCCGCGAGATCCAGGCTTCCGCCGCGGGAAGCCCACGGGGGCCGAACTCGCGGGACGCGGCCGCCTAGGCCTCCGGAGCGAAGCCGCCCCGCCAGCGGCGAGGCCAACGCTGAGGACCGGGCGCTACGCGGCTCCCCGGCGGGAAGGGACCGGCGCTGGGCAGAGTCGCCCCGCCCCGCCCCCCTCGGCCTGCCCCGCAGAGCGCCGCCCGCCCGCCCTCCGCACCCCGCGGGGCCCAGCGCCGCGGTTCCGCGGGAATCCTGGGGCGCGGAGTTCGAGGAGGGCGGCCAGACTGCGGGCCCCGGTGCCCCGTGGACGCGGCCGGGGCGGCGGGACCGGAGCGCGGCGGCTGTGCGGCGGGGAGGGGCCCTCCTCCCGGCGCCCTGCCGGGGCCCGCCCAGCACCCGCTCTCCTCAGCGCCCGCTCACCGCGGCACAGCTCCCCGGCCCGCCGGAGGGCCAGGTGCCGCAGGTAGGCCGCCTCCTCCGCCTCCGCCGCCTCCGCCGCCGCGCCTTCGGCCGCCGGCAGCCGCGCCAGGATCATGGCAGCGCCCGAGGCCCGCCTCAACCCGCGACCGGAAGTGAACGCGGCGGGCGGCGGAAGAGGGCGAGGGGCGCCCCTGCCGGCCCCGCCCCGCCGTGCCGCGCGCGCAGCCTCCGCCTCCCGGAAGCGGAAACCCCGCCGCCTCTCTCCCGGGCGCCATCCTGGCTGCGGGCGGATCCGCCCCCTCCCTCGCCGGCCCAGCGGCCGCCGGGAGCCCTGGGAGCAACCCGCGGGCTACGACCCCTCCCATCATCCCCGCCCTCCACGGAGAGGGATGATGGGCGTGGCAGTCTTGAGAGAAGGCCGCCCCCGGCCCCGCGCTTTGCTCGCCCCCGGGAAGGGGGGGCGGCACGGCGGACCCGCCTGTTGGGCTGGGAAGCGTCTGGGGGTTGGTGGCTTTTTAGACCGCCCCCCGAGTCCCCCAGCCGGCACCCTCAAGGGCCCCGGGGGTCCGGAGGGCGGGGCTCCCGAGTTCTGGGGCCGGGGGTTCCCCGCCCTCCCCCCGCGGGGCCCCGATAGAAGTCAGTGCCGGGCGGCCCCGGGGGGCGGCCCTGTGGGGGTGCTGCTCCCGGGGAGGGGGGCCGGAAGGCCAAGGAGCAGCCCGGGAACGGAGGGCCGAGGCCAGAAGGGCGGCTCCTTTCGCTGCGGAGAGCGACCGCCGGGCCTCCCGGACGTGCGGGGTTGGGTTGCAACTCCCATCGTCCCCAGCCAGGATGACTGACGGGGCGCCGGGCCGTGGCACGGGCGAAGGGAGACCCCGCTTGCGGGGGGCGGCCACGGACCCCCGCGAGGCATCTCCGTGGCTCTGGGAAGTGCCGTTTCCGCACTGGGCTGCTATAGCGCGATGATGCCACTTTCAACATCCCATGGCATCCCGGCGGGCCCCTCCCGAAACTGCAAACCCCGGGATGCCGTGGGATGTTGAAGGTGGAATCATCGCGCTATAGCAGCCCAGTGCGGAAATGGCCTGCGCGTTCGCTTTGCGCTTTACGCTGATCCGTGGGGTGGACAGCTGGGCCCCTGGTGGGCCACTGGCTTAACTTGCTAAGGTAGAAGCAGTGCAAGGCCAGGAGGGGAGGGGAGGGGGGCAGACTTAGAAAAACCTGGGCGGCGGAGGGAGGCGGCTGGGAGGCCGAAGGCGAAAGAAGGTCTTCCGAGAAAACCTGTGCCGCAAAGTGGATCTGGTGGGGAAAGGAGCTGGCCAGCCCTGGAAGCCCCCCGAATTTAGAGGGAGGAGGAAGCCCCCGAGGCCGCAAGCAGCCCCCCCGAAGAAAGCCAGGAGGGAAGCGCGCACGGGGAGGGGGACCCGCAGTGCTAGGAGCCCCCGCCGCCTCCATGGGCCCCGGACGGCTTGGCAGTGCCACACAGGCCCGCCTCGGCATTAAGCGCCCTCTGCGATGCCGCCCCACGGGCGAGAGGCCCCGAAGGGGTCCCAGGGCCCTGCTCGGGTCTTGCGGAGTCTTGAGGGCTGCTCCCCCCGACCCGTGCAGCCCTCTTCCGCGGGAGGCCGGGCTGCCCTCTGCCCGCTTTCCTTTCCCAGGCCGGCAAAGACGTTTCTTTTTAAGCAGGGCTTCTGCAGGAAAGCTGGAAACCCCTTTTCGCTTATTTTTAGCTGTTTTTAAAAATCTGTTCTTGTTAGATAACTTCATATGGATTCAACATCTTAATTATTTACATGCTCTTAATGTTTTATATCTGTTGGAAGTCACCTTGGGTCCCATCCTGGGAGAAAGGCAGCATATAAATGCAACAGAATAAATAAATTCTGCTCCTCCTGCTGTCTTCTCTTCCCCCCCCCGCAAAGTTGTCTTCTCCAAGGAACCATTTAGTCTCATGAGGTGCCCAAAGTATGATGGCCTCATTTTAGTCATTTTGGCTTCTAGGGAGAGTTCAGGCTTGGTTTGGTCTCAGACCCATAGATTGATTGATTGATTGATAGATAGCAACTATGGTATCCATGGGACTCTTCTCCAGCGATACATTTCAAAGGAGATGGACTTTTTTCTTGCTGTTTTTGTTAGTTTGTTTGTTTTTTAAATGCAATCACAACTTGTGTGGATTCTAAATTCTCTCTTCCCAGAATAAAATGGGGTGCTTTTGCCCACAGCCCTACCCTTGTGAGCTCATTCTGCAAACTGGGCCGCAAGAGGGTTCGGAGCACAGTGCAGCTTTGGCTCCAGCCCCCTCTGCGGGGCCAGCCTTGGGAGACGGTACGGAGGGGGAGAGGCCCCCTTTGGTCCCCTGGCCCCGCAAGGAGAAGGCTTGGTGCTGTTACGGGCCTTCAGGCTGACCCTGACTCACATGGTTCTGTCCCAGGGTTTCCTACGTAAGATTTATTCCAAGCAGGCCATCCCTTCCCCTCCCACCAGGCCGGAGAAGGAGAGAGGGTGACCTGTCCCTGGCCGACAGCAGGACACAAAGGGCCTGGCCTGGCCTCCTGCAGCCCTCATCCAGGACTCAAAACCACTGCTCCGCACTGGCTCTTTTGGTGTAATAAAAGCTACTTTTAATACTTATTCAAATGCTTTTTAATTCATGTTTTAAATAAGTGCTTTTTAAATGTGATAGTCTATTTAATACATTTTAAAGCTATTACAATTGGTGGGAACTCCCTTGGGAAAAGGGAGGTACAGGTCAAAGGCAATAAAATGAAGTGGCTCTTGTGGTGGTTTTTGTGCAGCACGTTCCAACTAGGCCAAGCGGCGCTCCCCTCCAGAAGGGCGGCACGCAGCTTGGGGGACACACCCAGGCCCAGTGTTGCCCCGGGAGCCCGTTCTCCCAGCCATGCCTTGGCCCCCTCCCACATGCGTGCGTGCACACACACACAGACGTTTTGATATCTGAGATTTTTCATCTTTTGCAGGGGTAAAATGTGGAGGGCCGACTGTATGCACAAATAAATACAAAGTGAAGGCTCGAATAATAGAACTGTAATATTCAACTATAAAGCAAATTATCTAGGCAAAATACCAAAAATCCAAAATGACATAAACTTCAACTGAGTTTCCTTTTGTGGCACCATGGGGAGAAGATGGGGGGTGGGGGTCGTTATGGGCCCTGGAAGCCACACAAAGCACAGGAACAAGCGCTGGGCTAGGGGAGGGCCACTGCTGTGTCCGACTGAGGGCAAGAGAGCATGTGTGTAGGCTACGGAAAGGGAAAGAGCCTGCCCCTGCCCGCCTTTCAGGCTCTGTGCCCTCCTGCCCTGTCCCCCCTTGCCATGCTTGAAGGTGGTGGTGGCTGTTCATGCCTTCAGGCCATTTTTCCATAGAATAGAATCAAAGAGTCCGAGAGTTGGAAGAGGCCCCCAGGAGCCATCCAGCCCAACCCCATTTTCCGATGCAGGAAGACACCATCGAAGCGCTGCCTTGGACAGACAGCTATCCAGCCCCTGCTTAAAAACCTCCAAAGGAGAGAGAGACCACCACACTCTGTGGAGGCAGCAGCAGATTCTGCTGCCGAAGCCCAACCCTAAGGCGATTCTATCGTGGGTTTTCCGGGGCTGAGAGTGTGTGGCACACCCAAGGTCACCGAGTGGGCTTCTGTGGCTGAGCAAAGGGGAATCACACCCTGGTCTGCAGGGTTGTTGTCCAACAGCCAGAGCACTGGGCCACGGGGGCTCTCCCCGAAGGTGCCACTGACGAGAAATTATCCCCCTGCTTTACCAGCAGGGGGTGCCATCCCACCTGGCACAGGGCTGCCCGGAAAGCCTTCCCCCAAAATTCCTCTCCTGTGAATCTTTGTTGTTGTTGTTGAAAGTATGAATGTGATTCCTGTTTGCAGAGTGAAACTGTTGTTTTCAGAATCCTTGTCTTTGGCTCCTTCACGGCCGTGGGTTCCTCAGCCTTCCTCGTGTTTTCAGCTTCCTTGTACATCACCTGCATCCATGCATGCTAATTTCTTCCCTTTGGGGCACCATGACCCGTCCACAGCTTCCGGCTAAAAATCTGCTGATAAAAGTTGCTGGTGGCAGCCTCTGCACCTCTGAGTACCAAGGGACACCTTGCAGCCTGTCCTACTTCGCAGGGGGGTTGGTGCAAGACCCTCAGTGCTGCAGGAGGCTTATCTGCCAAGGCTGCCTGGGAGGACAAAGGCCACAAGAGTTCTGCCTGGATGAGAAGGCAGCTCCTGGGGAAACTGCCAAAAAGAACTGAAGGAAACACAATCCTCCTGTGCTGGAATCGGGTGTGGTCCCAGGCCTCCGCAAAAGTTATTTTGGTGCCAAACATTGGCACCTATTGCTGGGAGATGCACACGCGCCCCTGCTCTCTCTAGGTGGGTCGAGCATCTGCCAGCCCAAGGATGTTACAGGTGGATGCTGTGGTGCCACAGCTGTGATTCAAGATGGGCATCTGAGATCAAACCCATGTTTCCCCAGGAAGGACAAGGATAAGCCGGAACATGTCTGAAGGAGGGCAACCGACACGGCGATGGCTCTGGAAACCTCCAAGCTCAGTGAGGAACAAGTGAGGGGACTGGGAACGTTCAGCCCAAAGAAGGCAAGGTCCAGAGGTGAACAAACCATCCTCAAACACCTGAAGGACTTTCACATGGAAGATGGGGGGAGCTTGCTTTCTGTTGCTCCAGAGGGCAGGGCAGGGACCGGACCCATGGATTCCAACGGCAAGCAAAGAAATCCTGAGTGAACATGAGGAAGGACTTAGGGATGGTGGGAGTCATTCAGCAGTGGAGCAGAGTGCCACACAAGGTGGCAGACCCTCCTCTATTGGGGGCTGGGTGCCCTGTGTCAGGGAGCCTTTAGTGGTGCGTTCCTGCCCTCGTGTGTATTTGTGTGTGTTTGGGGGGGGCTGGAGGGGACAGCCCTTGGAGACACTTCCAACTGTCACCCTCTGGCCTAACCTTTTTGGCAAACTCATGTGAAGAAGCACCAAGAGAGGTGGCAGCTTCAGGCGGGGCTTAGGAGGGATTGGGATCTTTGCCCTTGGAATGAGCCAGGAAAGGACAGAGAAGCTCCTCTACCTGCGCCAGGTGAGAGGGTGGGGTGAGGTGGGATGGAAACTGCATGGGAGGGGCCCTGGAGGAGGAGAAGCCCCTCCCCCTTGGAGCGCCCTTCCCCACCCCCTTAAGCCAATGACTGCCACCCACCTGAGGGGATTAAGGCCACAGTCAGGGAAGTCAGTAAGCTCATTTCCTTCTGGCCTCCGACAACCTGCCTCGGCCACCATGGAGGAGGATGAAAGCTCCCTGGCCAGGAGCGGGAAGGCGCCTCCGATGGAGGTAAGGGGAGGATGGAGGGGGCTGCGCTCGGGTGACGGGATGAGGTGGCCTAAGCTAAGCTGGCCAAAGGCGCTCAAGGGGCCTGTGGTTGGAGGCAGGGAGAGAGCCCCTCTCCTGGGGGGCAACACTCTCTTTCCCAGGCCCCCGTGGGGTGTTCTCTTGGCATTGAGGGGGTTTCTGGGGCTGACACAGGCCATTCCACACCCTCCAAAGCCCCATAATCCCCACCCCCATGTCCTCTTCTACAAGAACAACTTCAGCCCAGGGAACAACAGCAAAGCCTCACTGTGCCCCAAAGCTGAGCTCCCAGGTCCACTCTCTGGATCTCCGTGAAGCACTGAGCTCCACCTGAGATCCCTGACGGTCAGAGGGATGGCTGGGGGTCTCTCCCACGCCCTCTTTGCCATCCACTGCATTCCTCCAGCAGGAACAGAATGGGGCTCCATCTTTTGCCCCCCCAGTCAGGCAGCCTCGCATGGAGGAGGAAGAGAGCTCAGCCCCCCCCACGGGGAAAGGAGGTGGCAGCCCCGGCCTCAGGCATGGACAGATTCATGACCACAAGCGGCACTGCTGTCACACAGCTTGGCCGTGGACAATCGATTTCCCCAAAAGGGGTGACTGGCAGCACCCCCCTCCTCAGTACAGAGCCAGAGCTCCCCCCACCGCCTTCCCCCAGGAAATTGATAAATGGCCACAGCTGGGCCAGGAAGAGCACGGAGCTCCAGGCAGGATCCAAGTGGCCAGACCCAGCAGGGAACCGGCCCAGCGAGGGTTCAAGGAGCTGAGCTCGGCGTGAATGGGGTGAGGTGGGCCTGTGCCAGGTGGTGGGCATGCCTACCTCTGCTCATCTCACTGTGCCAAGACAGAGCACACCAGCCCAGGATTCCCAAAACTCCAGGGAGGCTGGCTGGAATGCAGGGACTGTCTATAAAGATGTTGGCTTTTCATCCGTTTCTCAAGGGGGAATTTGAGTTGAGCGGATGCCCCATCTTGTTTCATCCAGACTGGTGGAGGGGAAGGGTCCCACGCTGACACACTGGCATCCCCCCTCCCCGAAAGAGCCTGTGGGAGCCACTGCAGAACGGGCCCCGCTCCACCTGCAGCTAGATGGAGAGAGGGAGGGAGAGAAGGAGGGAGGGGAGAGAAGGGCTTTGGGTTTGAATCCAAGCTTTCCCAGACCCTCTTGGCAGGAGGTGTGTGGAGTGGGGGGGGAGAAGCCAGAGAGGCTCAGCAGAAGGAACGGGGAGATAGAGGGGTCCCACCAACAAGGAGAGGGGACTGGCAGGAGGGGATGGGGTGGGCACTGTGCGTGGGGTGCGCTGGACTCTTACGTGGGAGCCGGGAGGGTGTGTGTGAAGACCAATCCATCGGTCACGTTGCTTTGCTGCTGTTTCATTTCAAGAAAGCTTACAGAATTATAAGAGAAACAAGCAGAACCACATGTAGCCCAAAGCACACTAAAGTTAGCATTAAAATAATGCTCAGCAGTGTGAAGGTAGCCAAAAGAGTAGAAAGACAGGGAGCTTGTGGGGAGGACCAAAAAGAAAGGGCCTGTGTACTGGGGCGGGCGCTGATATCCGGGGGAGGGGGAGGCAGAGCACTGAGGGGCTCATGGTGCCAGCAGCGGGGTGAGCGGCAGGAGTGGTCCTGCTGCCCCTCGCCTGCTGCCATTCCCTTTTCCTTGCGCGTCTTACTTAGATTGTAAGCCCGAGGTCAGGGAACCGTCAAATTAACCATCTGCAAGCAGCTCTGAGAGCCTCAATTCTCCAAATACAGTAAAAAATAAATAAGCAAAGGCTGTTGGAAGCAGGAGGGGGCAGCCTCTAGGCTGGGTTCTTATACTTTTCACTGACCCCTCATAAGCGGAGGGGGCAGCCGGGCAGCCCACCGTGGCTGGGACCAGGCTGGATGCAGAATGGCAACTGGTCAGAGCCAGGAGGGGCCCAGGTGAGAGGCAAAACTACCACTCCCCTTCCATTCCTCCCCCTGCCAGCCTACCTGGGGATTTGGCGGTTAATGAGTTAATGAGGATTATGCTCTTCATTAAGTGGGGAGGACACAGAAAGGCAGAGGGAGAAGCAGGCACGCACACACGCACGCCAGGCTCTGGGATGCCCTGCTTTGGGGGCAGGGAGGGCAAAGGGTCTCGTGGCTGCTGCCCCTCGGGGGAGTCCAAAGACAACACTGGCTTACTTTCTGTGTATTTATTTTAAATAGTTCAGGCTCACCCTGTAGCATACGATTTTGAGAATGAAATAATTTAAAACCCTTTAAAATGACAAGAACTGCAAATTAAAACAATAAAAATAATGTAAACATTTAAAATAATTAAGAAAGTTAAGGTTAAAACAATCTTAAGTCTCTATAGGGCTAGAGACATGGATGACCCATTCAGCCCCAGATGGAATCGCAGAATTCTAGAATCAAAGAGTTGGACAAGCGCAAAATGGCCATCTATCCCAACCCCCTTCTGCCATTCAGCAACAAATACTCAAAGCACCCCCAGCAAATGGTCTCCCAGCCTCTGCATAAAAACCCCCAAAGAAGGAGAGACTTCACCACACTTCATGGACGCAGAAGCAGATTCCACTGTCGAACTGCTCTTGCCGTCAGGAAGTTCTTCCTCATGTTTAGATGGAATCTCCTTTCCTGAAGTTTGAAGCCACTGCTCCACCGTGTCCTGGTCTCTGGAGCAGCAGAAAAAGAAGCTTACTCCATCCTTCATTTGACCTTCCTTCAAATATTTAAACATGGCTATCATGTTCCCTTCTTTTAATCTCCTCTTCTGTGGACTAAACACCCCCAGCTCCCTAAGCCACTCCTCATAGGACTTCATGGACCATTTCCGCAGTAGACTGTTACAGTGCTATGATCCCACTTTCAACATCCTATGGAATCCTGGGGTTTGGTTTCCAGCTGGCCTCTCCCGAAACTGCAAACCCCAGGATTCCATAGGATGTTGAAAGTGGAATCATGGCGGAAACGGCCATGGCTTCTAGACCCTCCACCATTTTGGTCACCCTCCTCTGGACATGTTCCATCTTGTCAATATCCTTCTTAAATGAGGTGCCCAGAACTGGACACAGGATTCCAAGTGGGGTGGGGTCTGACCAAAGCAGAATAAAGTGGGACTATCACTTACTTTGACCTAGACACTGGACTCTTATTGATGCAGCCCAGAATCATACTGGTTTTTTTTAGCTGCTGCATCACGCTGCTGACTCAGGTTTAGCTTGCGGTTGATTAAGACTCCTAGATCCCTTTCACACATACATAAAGCCAGGTATTACCCATCCTACATCCGTGCATTTCAGTCTTCCTCCCTAAGTGTAGTATCCTACATTTTTCCCTGTTAAAATACATTTTGCTAGCTTCGGTTCATTTCTCTAATCTGTCAACGTCATTTAGAATTCTGACCCTGTCCTCTGGGGTACGAGCTATCCTTCCTAATCTGGTGTCATCTGCAGATTTGGTCACCATGCCCTCTATTCCATCACCTGAGTCATTGATAAAGACGGTGAATAGCCCTGGGCCCAGGACAGAACCCTGTGGAACCCCACTGGTCACTTCTCTCCAGCCTGAAGGGGGGCCGTTGGTGAGGAGCACCCTTTGGGTTCAGCCAGTCAGCCAACTGCAAATCCACTTTTACTCAACAGTCCAACCCTAGTGCCACCTGGGCCCCCAAGGGGGGGCATCACAGCCACGGTGCCCCCGTGGAGGAGGCCCTGCTCCCACTTTCTCCAAATGTCTCACTCCCACTGGTGGGATTCAGAGGAGCCCCCTCCCCCAGGGATTTCAGTAGGTTTTCCGCCTACTCCCCCTGTTTGGGAACATTTCAGCTCACCAGATTTTGGGGCTTCCCACCCATTCTAGTCCATTAATCCTGACCCTCTCTTAAAAATTACGGCTAGTCCAGGCAATACCACCCCCACACGGCTTCTGCGAGCCCTACAATGATCTAAAGGGCCGAGAGGAAAGGGACGGGGCTGGAGGGAGAAAATTCCAAAGAGGTTTCACAAATGCCTCCTGGCCTGGGAGGCCCCCAAACAGCCAAAGGGAGCCGGCTCTGCCACACAGATGCAAAACGGAGGCAGACAGGCAGTTGGGCCGGGTCTCCTCGCCCCCGCCAGCCCTTGCTTTGAGCCCTGGCCGTTCACACAAGCTGTGCACGCATTTGTGTGCACCCCTCCCGTGCCCAGCCCCCCTTCCCCATCCTTTTCCACATGCCACTGGCTCCCAAAGTGGGGTTTATTCTCACCACCTGTGAAGATGGCACGACACTGAAGTTGCCCAAGGCAGGAGGATGGAGGTCTGAGGGAAGCCAGGACTCACTGCCCTCCCTGGTCCCCCCACCCCTCCACCTTCTTGGCAGCCCCCCACCTGTAAGGCAGCACTGGCACTGAAAGACAAAGAGCAACGGTGTGTAACGCCAGTCAGCTCCCCCCTCCTGGCATCTTTGTCTCCTGGCAGGAATGCACGGGGGGCAGACGGACCCCCCCACCAAATGGGGCTTTTGACCTGTGACTCTTGACGTCCTTCCTTTTCCTCGCCTCTGGTACTCTGGGTGGCTCTTGGACTGTACCCTCAAGGGCCTCGTAGGGAGCCGGTCAGGGAAGAAACACAGTTTTTACACGGAATCCACCTCCTTCAGCACAAAATGTTTAAAACTGCTTTAACCCAACGATTACCACTGGAAGAAACCGGCCCAATTATACCCCTCGATTAGAAAAAAACCCACCCTCTTTACTTCTACGGTGTATTTGCTTCTCTACAGCTGACGGCCAATTTTCACACTAAGATGGATTGTCCTGCTTTGACCATGTAAAATAAACCCAGTTCTTTGGCTTTACGCTTGCAGGAAGGCCAGCCCACCTTAATGCTGGGGCCTCCCCTCCCACCGCCCGCTCCCCGAGGTCCGCAGGGCCCACAGCATGGAGTCCCCCCTGTTGCGCAAAAGCGCCTTCAGTCCCAGATCCACGTCCGGCGCAGGCGGCCGGGTGGGAACGGCGGGGCGCTGCCGTCCTGAGGCTGAGGTCAAGGTGCCCCCGAGCTCCGGCCACGCTTCCTTCCCAGGCAAGGGCGGCCCTGGGTCTTCCGGAGACCCCGCCCTCCCTCTCCTTACCAAGGGGGCCCGGGAGTCCCCAGGGAGGGGGGAGCCCGCACGGACCGGGGTCACAGAGGTCGGCGTGCGCCGAAGCCTTGCCGACTGAGCCCCGGGGGCCGCCGTCGGGGCAGCTGGGAGGCCAAGGTTTATTCTGCAGCGCGCTGCCCGCTCCTGGCCGGGACCCCGGGGATGCCCCCCGCCCCTTCTGCGCCCCCTCTGCTTCCGCCCCCCACGCAGCCTCCCACGGGGGCTCCCGGACCCCCCCAAGTGCCCGAACGGCAGCAGGGAGTTCGCGCGTTCCGGGGTGCGAGGGCCGCGATTCCCAGGCGCGCCCGTCCGTCTCCGCAGGCAGAGAGCCCGCGGCGGGGGCAGCCACGGGGGAGGTTGCTGGGGGTCCCGCTCCCTCCCCCTCCCGAGCAGAAGCGAGCCCTCCCCACGCAGACCCGCGCTGGGAGTCCGCCCCCGGCCCCTCCTGCCGGCCGGCCGGCCGGCGCTCCGCTCCCTCCCCCCCCGGCACCGCCGGTCCCTTGGAGCGGCCCCCCCTTCCCGAGCCAGCCCTCCCGGCGCCCCCGCCCCGCCCCAGACGGCAGCCAGGGGCGCCCAGCACCCGGCCCCCGCCGCCCTCCGTGCCCGGCGCACAAGGCCCGCCCCCCAGCCCGGCCCCGCCAACGGGGCGCCCGGGGCCCTGACCCGCCTCACGCGCTAAAGCGGCGGCTCAGCCGGATTACCGCCCGCCCGCCCGCCCGCCCGCCCGCCCGTCCGTCGCGGGGCCTCCGCCGCCTCCCCGCGTGGCACCGCCGGCCCGGAGGGGGCTCTCGGGGCAGCCGGAAGGGAAGCGAAGGGAAGGGGCCCCGGGCCCGCCTGGGCCAGGCCCCTCCCCGCGGGAGGCGCCCCCTCCCCCGACGGGACGCTTCCGCGCTTTACGGCCGGCCCCCTCGGGCTCACGGGCGACCCCCCCGCCCGAGGACGCAGCCGGCCAGGCGCCCCCGCCCCCGCCGCCTCTGGGCGCCCTTTGCCGGCCGCGCGGGGAACCGCGGCCCCTCCCGGATCACGCGCCAGCCTTCGCCCGCCCGATTGGCTCTCCTCGCCACCCCCCTCCCGTTGCGCGGCCCGTCCCCCCGGTAACAGCGACGCCGGCGGGCGGGGGAGAGGAGCGGAGCGTCCGCGCGGTAGGAAGGGCCGGGGGAGCCGGCTGGGCCGCGCCGGTAACCATGGCGACGTCTCGGCTGTTTCCCCGCCCCGGACGACGGCGCTCCGGCCCCGCCCCTTCCCCCCGCTTCTGGCCGCACGTGTGAACGGTGCCGGACTCGCGTGTCGGGGCGCCTAGGGAGGAGTCCCGGCGGCGCTGACCTCGGCCAGGCCCGCCCCGTCCCGGGGTAGCCTCGCGGGGGTGTCTCCCGGGGGCCCCTCGGGGCAACTGGCTTCCCCGCGAGGAGGCGAAGCCGAGCCCCACCGCCGGCTCCCTCCCGGGCTGGTCCGTTCCTGCGCGCGTCTCCCCCGGTCGCAACGCCCTGGCCAGGTAGGCCGGAAGAGGCGGCGGCGAGCAGGCGGGGAACCGGGCGGGGGCCCTGGGGCTTTTGGGGGGCGGCGGGGGGAGACCCCCGGGGCTGACCGCTCTCCGCTCTGCCCTGCAGGTGGTCGGGGCCGAGGCCGTGGGCCTGAACGCCATCTTCGTCCTCCTCATGTCCCGCCTCTCCCAGGCCTCGGGGTCCTTCCTGCCGCCGCTGGGGTCCCTGGTGGGGGCCAGGAAAGCGGCCGGGCCCGCGGACGCCGGGGACGCCGGGGAGCCCGCGGAGGCCGGTAGGTGCGGGGAGCGGGGGAGCGGGGGGCCCCCGACCCCAGGAAGAGCTGCCCAGGGACCGTCGCGGGGCTCCCGGTGGCCCCTGATGCGGGGGAGGGGGCGGGGGGCGGCTGAGAGCAGCCCTGGGCCACTTGTGGTCCCCAAGGCCCTTTCTGGGCCCCCGACTCCTACAGGCTCCCCACGGGGCACCTTTTTGCCCCCCACCAGAGGCAAAGCGCCTTGTGGGGGGGACCGGCGCCCACGGAGGTCCTGCGGGAAGGGAAGGGGTCCCCAGAAGGGCCGGGGGGTCAATGAGCCTCCCCCGTCGCACCCCTCACCACCCCTGCGGGCCCGCTCTCCACTTGGGCGAATTGGTTTATTGGCGGCATTGATGTGCTTCCCCAGCCCCACCCAGGGCCCCTGAGGCAACAGGCGGGATAAATATGTTCAAAACTCTAAGTAGGGAAAGAGAAGGGTTCTGAAACAGGCGTGCTAGGAAAAAAGAAGAGTTGTCTCTCCGCGCAAACATTTGTAAGGCCAGAGGCGACTGAAACAGCCTTTAAGGCACCCACAGCAAAAAGCTGCCCTCTTAGCTGTTGGCTGGAAGCTCTGCAGGGAGGGAGGGAGGGAGCCCCGACCCAGTTGACCCGGGAGCGCTTTGAGGAAAGGGGGGGCCGCCGGCTCCTTGCGTGGTGCGTGGCCATCTTCCTCCTCCTCCTGGGATGGCACGTGGCCGCCCTGTGGTCCTCCGTGGCCTTGGCTCCTCCTGCCTGCGGCTCGGTCGTCCAGCTTAATCCCTGACCTTAGCAGCCCATTACGGGCAGACCTGGTCCTCCCAGAAGCAGCAGCAGCAGCAGGGGCGGCTGACCCTCAGGAGGCCTTCCTCGGGGAGGGGGCGCTGGGCCTCTGCGGTGGGCCGGTCCCGCAGGGCGTGCTTGCAGCTGGGCACCCATCCTTCTGTCTGTCGCTCTGGTCTCCCGCAGGCTCCGGCTCACTGGCGGTGCTGGCCAGGTCCTTCCAGAAGGCAGAGGCTCTCCTGCGGCACTACGTGAACCCGGGCCTCTGGCGCCTCCTCCCCTCCCAGGCCAGCGAGAGCGCTTACGACAGCGAGGAGGAGGACTCTCCGGGGGGTCTGGCCCGCCTGGCCCAGGTGGAGGGCAGCTTCTTGGGCCTCAGCCGCTGCCTGCGCATCCAGGAGAACCCCCGGACAGAGACCTTCCACGGCCACGTCCGCCCAGCCAGCCCAGATGCCGCCCGGGGCGCCTTCTCCTACCACCCTGCCCGGGCCAGCGTGGCACGCCAGTGCGCCACCCTCCACGCCCTGCTCCAGCACCGCCACCACCTCCGCCTGGCCCGCCAGTATGGCCGCCGCCTCAAGGCCGCCTCGGACTTCGTGGGCCAACTGAAGATGGTGCGGCATTGCCTCTCGCTCCCGGCTGGCCGGGAGGACCCCTCCTGGCCCTGCCTGCTCCGTGGCCTCTGCGAGGAGCTGCGCACCCATGCCACCCATTGGGAAGGTCTGCGGCAACACATCCACCGGGACCCCTGGCTGCGGCCCCTGCTTCTCCAACGGCCGGAGGCAGTGCAGCAGATGAAGCGCTCGCTCTCCCTGCTGGCCCTGCACGCGGCCCGGCTGCTGGAGGGATGCCTGGAGTCCTTTCTGCGCATGGTAGCCTGCCTGGCTGCCCCATCCCTGTCTCCTGGGCCTCCTGCCAGCCCGCTTTCAGACCTCTTCCAGGCTCTGGAGATCTACAACCAGGTGGTGGGCGACGCGGCCCTACAGCTGGCCTTCCTGGAGCTGGGAGAGGCCAAGCCTGGGGGGCAGAGGGTGCCTGGGAGCCCCCAGAGCACCTTCCCTGTGGAGAGGGTGCTGGGCATCCTGGCAGCAGAGCGAGGCCAGCTGGTGGGCCAGAGGCTGTACCAGATCCTTCTCCAGCCGGAGCCGCAGCCACCAGTGGAGCCCAGAGGACCAGATCCAGAGCCCTGGGAGCGTCCCACCAAGTCTGGGCTGGGGGGAAAGGTAGTCGAGGAACTGCAGGCCCTCTGCCGGGAGGAGGAGGAGGCCCTACTGCCACTGCTGCAAGAACTGGTGGCCTCCACGCAGAGCCTGCGCCATCACATCCTCCAACGGCCCAAGCAGGAGAAGCCCCCGCCCTTCCCAGAGCTCCCCCTCGAGGCGGCCGCCCTGCCTGGCTGGAAGTCCGTGCGCTGGTTGGACGCCTCCTTTGCCGAGGCGGCTGCCGGGCTCTACGTGCAATTTCGGCCCCTTCTCTGGAGAGTCTCCATGGCCGCCCTGGATTGTGGGATGGAGCTCCATTGGCTCATGGCTCACTGGCAGGAAGGGGCGGGAGCTGCCCTGGGCCAGCAGCTAAGTCAGGCCCTGGCACAGGGTAAGTGTTTGTGTGGGGCGGGTGAGAGCTGAAGGGTCTGGGCACCACTTAGTTGTGTCGATGTTGAAGTCTGTGATCCTGAAACTTGGCTCAGGACCACCTGCCATTTCCTCCAGTTGCGGGCCTTTCTTGCAAAACAGTGTAGCACCGTACGTTCAGAATGCAGAGGTTGCTCTTGTTGATCTTGATGCAGAATCGGAGATTGGCCATATTTATTAGGAGCGTTTCCGTTTTATGGGTTTGTGAATAAAACTCTTTCTTGTAGTCATTCTTCTCAGAGAAGAGTTCTACAGAGCCCCCGGGTTTTGCCAGCTGCATTCACAGGGTGTCCATTGTGGCCTTACAGGGGTTTTTTGCTTGTATTATTAGAACTTAGGAGTAGAACGTCTCTCTTTGGACAGGGGCTGGTTGTGACCGCCTTGGGGGGCAGCAGGGGGCAGGCAAGCAGGGCTCTCCTGTCCCTGCTTCCTTGTGACTCTGATGGCTTCACCCCTGACATGGTGGGGCAACCCTACCACAAAACCAACAGACATCTCAGAGGGCAGAATCAGGAAGGGGAGGAAAGAGGGCTGTACCTGTGGTTCTCAAACTGTGGCCCTCTGAGTGATTGGGGCTTCAGTTTCCAGAATTCTTGACCACTGTCCGTGGTTACTGGGTTTTCTGGGAACTGAAGTCCAAAAATCTGAAGAACCAAAGATTGGGAGGGGCTGCCATACCGCAGCTGCCTTGGGTAAGTAGCAAAGAAGAACGTTAATTAGCATTAATATTAATTGAATGCACCACATGTGGAAAGTGCTCCCTTGAAGCCACACTTCCTGGAGCATTTCAAGGAAAGGGGTTTGGGGGCTCGGGGATCCTGGGAAGGGCCCCTGGGGGCCCCTAGTTCTGCCCCAGAGTGCTTTATCAGAAGGTTGGGCATAGGCTGAGAATGGTTTCTGGCCAGCCCATAAAATGACTTGGCCTACTTTGAACCTTCCTCTGTGTTGCCTTGTAGCCCAAGTGCCTACGGAGAGCGTGGAGGAGCTGAGGGCACTAGCACTGCATCTGGTCTTGGGGGACGTCCGCCGGCACTGGGACCGAGGTAAAGGGCTGGCTTGGGCGTGGGGCTCTGGGAGGCTGAGGGCTGGCCTAAGGGGAGGGAGGGGGTCTCCGTCTCCCAACTGCATGCCTTGGGCTGTGCCTGTTCGAGGTAGGGTGGGCAGGGCACCTTCTACCAGCCGGCACTGCTCTTCTCTTGTCCAGGTTTCTGCTGTGTTTTGGGCTCCAGCCTCACTGACAAATGCATGGCCCAACCTGCCACCCCGGGTGCAGATGCTGCCTGCAGCCAGACTGCCCAGCTCTTGCGAAACCTCTACCAGCTGCTGGCTTTCAGTCTGAAGTGCGTGGATGCTCACCTGCCTGTTGGGAGTACAGGTGAGTGGAGAGGGGAGGTGGAGGCAGCCCTTTCCAGCCACGGAAGGAGGTCCGGGCCTCTCACCACTGGGCGGGCACCTGCCAACTGCATCCTCTCCCTTGCAGCCGAGGGTCTTCTCCTCCCCGCTGGCCTCCGCCTGGAGCTTCTCTCGCTCTCCGCAGCCACCACTCACACCTCCTGCTTTTGGGTCATGAGCAAGGCCTACCAGTACCTGGCTTCCTGGTCCCTCAGCCAGTTCCTCCTTGTGACCCAGGGGGACTTGCAGGCAAGTAGGAAAATGGGGGCAGGGGAGGGAGGGGGAGGCATCGCTGACCCCCCAGTCCAGTCTGAGGACATAAGAGCCCCGTTTGCCCCCAGGGCAAATCAGGGAAGAACACTGCTCCTCTCCCCATCACTTTGTTCCTGCCGGCCTGGCTCCAGATGGTGTGCATGTGTGATTGTGTTTGTGTGTTGAAGCAGGGAGGAATGACTCTTGGGGACCTCCATGCCTCAGCCTCCCATTCTATGTTTTCAGCCTAACTGTGGCTGATGCCCTGGAGGAAAGAAGGGGGGACTGGGTGCCGGTAGCGGGAGCCTTTTCTGCAGGGTCTTAAGGACAGCCCCCCTCCCTCCACAGCTGCTGAAGGTGGAGGCAAAGGAGATGTCGGCTTTGGCGTGCCGGGCCGTGGCCGAGGGCAGGGGGATGCAGTGGCCTCTCCTCATGCACCAGGAGGAGGAGCTGGCCCAGCAGGTCCAGGCAGCATCCGCCAGCATCGAAGTAAGTCAAGCCTCTGGGCGGGCGGATGGACCCACGGCCTTCCAGATGTGGTTGGATTGTGACTCCCATCCTCTGCTGATGGGACATCTCCCAATCCCAGCAGGCCCTGCTGCATCCTTCTCCCAGCAGCCTCTGGGAATCCTTCCTTGTCGGTCTGCTTTTGCTTCTGGGTTCTGCAACCCCAGCTGGCTTTTGATAGTCATGCAGAAGGACCCCCTGCTCCTTCCCTTCAGCTTACCAACCCCACCTTGCCCTTTTCTGCACTAACCCTGGCACTATGACCCACTTCACTGGCCAGCTGTTCAGCCTGGGCCCAGAGATGACCTGCAGTGTTTTTGCCACAATTGGTGGCAAATACCATTTGGGTCTGTTGGCTGTTGTAGAGAACCTTCAAACAAGATGTGGTGTTGTTGAAGCAAAACAGGGGTGACACTGTCTGTCTCTGGGCCTCCTTGCCTGCCGGGCTTTGCTGGTGAAGGAGCTGGGGCAAGACAGGTGCTCTGGACGACCTGGGCCAGTGCTCTCCTGCCAAGAGAAATGCCACGACAGTAAAGGATGAATGCTCAGGGTGCCATGGGGGGGCAGAGAGAGAAGCATCGAGGGTAGAGGGGGTCGGGGGGACAGGAAGTGTGTAAGGGCAGCTTCAGCAGGCAGGCAAAGTGCTTGGCCCCTGTCTGATGGCTTGGGCCAAAATGCTGCTGGGCCTTCCTTGGCTTCTGCTTGGTTTCCTCCACAGCAGGGGAACCCTCTTATGTGTGAAGAGGGGGAGGGGTTGCCCCCAAGCTCAATTGGAGCCTCTGACAAGACCCCCAGGAGTTGGCACCCTATGCTGTTAAAGGGGAGTTGGCTGCACCTGTAGGGGCGGCTGCTTCTCTCTGGGCTGTGTTTGCCCTGGGCTGTGGGGCAGAAGAGGGAGTGTAGGGGGAGCCCCCCTGCAGGCAGCTGCATCCCCCTTTCAGCGGAGCCTACACAGATGGGCTCGGCCTTATTTCTTGCGTTCGTACTGTGGGTGAGACCCCAGACCTCTGCCCCCCCACCCCCTGTGTCACTTCCCAGGCACGTATACCCCTTTCTTCCCCTCTGCTTCTCTTCCACAGAGTTTTGCCCACAACGTGCTGAAGCTTTTCTCCCTGGACTGCAAACGTATGTCGGCCGAGATCTTTGGCCAGACCATGCCACTGGGCAAGCACTGGCGCCCCGCCCTCCGAGCAGGTATCTCACCACACCGGGTGGGCGTGGGCCTGAGGTGTGGGCAGCCTTATCCACTCTGTCGGAGGCAGTGCGCCTCTCCATGTGGTTCCCGGCGAGTCTGAACAGGAGGGTGCAGCTGCCCAGCTTATGTCCAGCCTGTGGGTAACTGGTAGGTCACTACGGGGCACAGGGATGAGGTGCTGGAGAGGACCTTTGTGAGCTGATCCAGCCCAGGGCCTTGGCTACGTCTCAAATTACAAATGGATTCAGAGTGCACGAGGAAACAGTCCACCTAAATATTGGGAAGAAGGTCCTGATTGCATGAGCTGTGTGAGAGTGGAATGGCTGCTTGCGGAGGGTGGGTGGGGGCTGGAGTCTGAGGCCTTCAAACAGAGGCTGGACCAGCATCTCTTGGAAGTGCTGTGGTTGTGTCTTCCCGCAAGGCAGGAGGGGCTGGACCGGATGGCTGTTGGGCTCACTTGCAACTCTCTGATTCTGTGACTCCAGCTTCTTAAAGCAGACCTGCTGTGGTTGGCACAGGATTGCCTGCCGAGGTCACAGAGTCCTAGAGCGGAAGAGCCCCCTCCCGGCCATCCAGCCCAACCCCATCCTGCCATGCAGGAAGAGACGATCACAGCGCTCCCCTTGGGCAGATGGCCCCCCAGCTTCTGTTTAGAAATCCCCAGAAGAGGAGGAGACTCCACCAGTGTCTGTGGAGGCAGCAGTGGGTTCCACTCTCAAACTGCTCTGACCACCAGGAAGTTCTTCCTAAAGATTTGCAAGTGGGATCTCTTTCCTGTAGTTTGAGGGTGGCTGGCAAGGAAGGGGAATATCTTGATGAAGGGGCCAGAGAAGGGGCAGAGCAGGATGACCCTGGGGCTGCACCCAAAGCAGCCCATGGGAGATTGCTTTCTCCTGGGGCCATGGCTGGCACGGGCTGCTGCCCAGAGGGACTGCCTGAGGCCCCTATACTCAGCTCAGGGCGCCTTCCCTCAAGATCAGAGGCAGCAGCAGGTGAGTCAGAGGAGGAGGATGCGAGAGAGGGCTCCTGCTCACTTGTCCTGCTTGCCGGCCCACACAGCAGGAGCCTGCCCTGCTTTAACGCACTTGTTTCCCTGGCAGAGCTGCCCACCTCCCCCAGCGAGTACGCCTCAGCCGCCACCCAGACGGTGCTGGGCCAGGTCCTGCAGGGGATCCAGCTGCTGCCCCGTGAGGCCCAGGGGTTGGCCCTCAGCCAGGTCACTACAGCCTTCCTGGAGGCCTGGATGGACTACATCCTCGCTCAGAAGATCAAGTTCAGGTGAGCCACCGGCCTCTGGGAGCAGGGATGCGAGAGACAGCATCTCTGCCCGTGGGAGGGGGTGTATGTGTGGGGGGTGTCCACTCCCTCTGACTGGCTGCTTTTATTCCCCCCCCCAAACACACCCCAGCCTCCAGGGGGCCCTTCAGCTGAAGCAAGACTTCGACCTGGTGCGGGAACTGCTGCAGTCGGAAGACTACGGGCTGTCCCCAGAGATCAAGCAGCTGGTGCTCTCCCTGCGGGTCTTCCAGCAGACGGACAATGCCATCGCCTGCCTCCTCCAGCAGCCCAGCAAAGCCCCCCTGCCCTCCCACACATGGGGGGCCTTCCACAAGTGCTGTGAGTGACCCTTCTGCCCCCGTCGCCTTCCAGGAGTGCAGCATGGGCAGAGTGGCCCTTTGTGCAGCCAGATCCCAAGAGGGAGAGGGGAGGGAGGCCTCCGTGCCCAGGGGCAGCCTGCCTTCAGCGCAGGGTCCCAGTGCTCAGCGCCAGTGGCTGCGTGCGGATTTCAGGACCCTTCCCTCCCTCGACACCTCCCCTGGGCGAATTTCCCTTCTCTGTCTCCTTCCCTTTTTCAGTGTCGGGGAGGAAGGCAGGTTGACTTTAGCAGAGTTGCACGAAGCACCCTGAAGGCTCCAAATGTGCACGACAGGAGCCGTGGTCAGAAAAGAGGAGGAGGAGGCAGTGCTTGCTCGTGTATTTCCAGCTGGGGCTGGCCAGCAAAGTCCTCCTGTGACACGGCCCTTCTGGAATGACAGGTCTCATCCACAGACAGGCAGGGAGGAGATGCCGCTCTCAGTGGATGGGACTGGTGCATATGAGAAACAGTCCTGTGCCTCATGAGGAAGAGCTGAAGAAAAGAGTGCCTCTGAGCATACGTGCTTCTGATTCGCCCTCTGCAGCCTTGGTGCCTGAGCTGGTCTCCTTTTGCTGGGGAGGGGGCACAGTGCTGAACCTGGGGCATGGGTTCCCCCTGCCTGGTAGGCCCTGCTGCCCCGGCTTCCCCCAAGCTGAGCCACTGCTCCTCTTTCCTCCTCCACAGGCTCCTCAGATGGGATCCGCACCCAGGACGGCGGCCCAGGCAGCCTGAACAGCCTGGAGAGTCTGGAAGGACTGCCGGCCCTTCCGGGGGCCGTTCTGGAGAGCCCGGTGGTGGCAGTGGCGGCGGGAGCAGCAGGGGACTTGCTGAGCCGCATGCAAGGGGGCGGCTGCAGCCCTGAGACCTACCTCAGCCCGACGCAGCAGGAATGGCTGGCGCTGCGCCTCCATGGGGGCCGCCGCTGGAGGGTGCCCGCCCTACCCTGTATGAGCAGGACCTCTGAGCCCTGAGCGGCTTCTACTCTTCCCCAGGCTTCCATCCCCCCCCATGCCTTTGCCTCTGGGCCCCTTCCCAGTGGGCAGTGGGGTGGCCATTTCTCGTCCCTCCTGTGTGCCTCTACCTCACACGTGCCTTGCATGACCTCTTGAGATGCATGGGGCCTCTTCTCCATCTGCGCCTGTTCCAGAGCATCCTTGCGGCCAGTTCTCTGCTGGTGCTAAATGATTCATGTCGCCATTCCGGGTCTGTCCTCCCGCTCTTACGGCCTCAGGACAGCATGGACCACTTCCCACAGAGGAGGAGGGGGAGGACCACCACCAGCAAGTGGTATTTGTGGGAGGAAGAGGCCCTGTGGGACCAGCCCAGGGCAGCCAGAACGAGGTTGTTATGGGGGACTCCTAAGCCAGCTTGTCATGTAGCAGCATCTGAGAAAATAAAAGGTGCTTCAGCACTTTGGGGCCAACAGGCTGTGGTCAGACTCACAGGGGCACACGCGGCGAGCAACACACTACCACGTTGAGGGTTAGCAGCTAAACACCTTTGACTGTCAAACAGTCCTCCCTATAATGCAAGTAGGAAGTGTGGAGAGAGGACCTGGCCAGGAGAAAAGTGCCAGGTTGGTTTGCTCTTCTCTGCCACCACACACCCCTCTCTCCCCAACTCTTTGTTCAGGAGCAGTGCGCTCGGCCTGCAAGCACTTAGGAAACTCCTGAAGTACTGCGTCCAGTGTGCCCCTCTGAATCCGTCCCCAGGTGGATTGCCTGGCCTTGCTGAGAGGAAAACGGCTGAGAAGCAGGCTGGGATGCTCCCTGAAAGAGCGCACTGGTGGGAGTCGCTCCAGCTCTCTGGCAGACGCTGGTGGTGCTCACTGGAATGCAGAGGGGCGGTTTGGGGCCGGCTGGTGTCCTTGTAGGATGGTGGGGCGGGAGGGGGAATTGGCAGGAGAAGCCAGGTAGGGTCGGTGTAATGCAGCTCCCTGTGTAATGTATGAGCATAACAACAACCACCATCACCCAAGAGACTTGCCACCGTCTCCTGGAACATTTACCTGGGCAGCAGGAGAGACCTACGTCCACCACGCGCAGGGAATGCGGTCCCAGTTTAACACAGAGGGAGCCAAAGGGTGTGGGAGCCGGGGTGGCACATCGCTCCTCCCCTTGCCCTCCCCTTAGTGTGTGCGCGGGCGCAGCCCCAACTCAGGATGATGCACAGGAACTCCACTCCCCTAGTAAAGTGGGCTCGGGTACTTGAAGGACTAGACCGCCCTGTGAGGATGAGGAGGTGACAGTGAGGATTTTGCTCATGTGCACCCCAACGTTCTCCCAGCAATAGGACTCGGGGTGGCAACTACACAAAAAGAGGAATATTTATACGTATGAAGAGAATAAGAGAAACCAGGTGCAGTGATCTGCGTGTTGGGACCCCGGAGCCACGGCTTGGATTCCCTGCCTGACCATGAAAACCCGCTGGGTGACCTCTGGTGCCTCCGAACTCTCAGCCTCAGGAAAGACCGACATGCACACGTGTCTATAAAGTGGTTTAAAAGACAGGTCCTTTATAAAGTCAAACCATGAACGTTTACTAAAAGAGGACCTACGAGCCTCAAAGCAGCCCAGGAGGCGGTGGGAGGCCCTCCCGGCGGCTCCCAAGGCCCCGGCCGGGTAAGAGGGCCTCGGGCTGCCGGCAGAAAGTGGGCGGGAGGGGAGCCTCCTGACCCCCCCCGTCTTCAAAGTCCGGGGGCGGCCAGTGGGAAGCCCCCCCCCGGGTTCCCGGCCGAGGAGCTTCGGGCCGAGGAAGCGGCGGGAGTGAGAAGCGGCCTCTCCCGAACCTGCTGTGACTCCAGAGGGATCCATGAAGGAGATTCGGGGGTTGGCGTTCGCGTTCTCTGCTGGAAGCCCTCGCTGTCGAAGCGCCTCCGCCGCTTACTCGGCCCGACCCGCCGGACGAGGAGCTCTTCCCTCAGCAGCGGCATCAGTCCTGGCCTGGAGGGGACCCGGGCCAGCCCCTTCTGCGGAGGCCTCGGGCCCAGCGCGACCAGGGCCCCCCCGATGCGCCCCCCCGCACGAAGCCCTTCTCCTCCCGCGGCCGGCCCGAGCGAGCAGCGGAGGCGCCTTCGCAGCCAGGAGCTCCCGAAGAGCCCCGCCCGCCTTCCAGCAAAGAGCGTGAAAGCCGGCCCCTGAATCGCCTGTACGGGTCCCACCGGAGCCGTGCCTCGACGGCCCCGGGCCCTCTTCCCCGCTCCTGGCGGGAGGGCGGGAAAGCGGGCCGGGGGGGCTCCAGGCCGCCTCGGGCAGGCGGGCGGCGGGGCGGGGCGGCGCAGCGGGCGCCGAAGGACGCGGAGGGGGCCCCGGGCGCGCCCCGTGCCAGTCCACGCGCACGGGGACACCGCCCCCGGAGGGAACGGGCCCGCCGGACGCCGGGCGGGGGCCGGCCGGGGGGCCCCCGGGATGACGCCCCGCCCGCCCCCTCCGCCTCCGCCGGGCAGAGGCCCCGGGCGCCCCCTCCGCGGGGCGTTCTCGAAGGCGGGGGTGCCGGGGGGCCTCCCCAGCTTCCCCCGGTGGGAGCCTTCGCGAGGAGGCTGCGACCCCCCCGGCCGCCCCGGGGTCACCGGCCGGCCCAGGCGGCGGGGCGGCACTCGGAGGCTTCCCAACGGAGGGCCCCCGACGGGGACCCCGGCGGGCGCCCTCCCGCTCCCCCCTCCCCGTGGCCGCCCGAGACCGACTTCCCGCGGCCCCTCCCTCTGGCGCGGCGCGGGCGGGGCGGGGCGGGGCTTGCGCCGTGAGGTCACTTCCTCCGCGGGGCGGGCGAGGGGCGGCGGCCAGGCGACCGAGAGAGCGGAGCGGCCCTCGCCACGCGCCCCGCTGCCCGCCCTCGCGCGCGCCCCCCGCCTCCCGCCCTCCCTCCCTCCCTCCCTGCGGGCGCCTCGGCGGGGCGGCTGCGGGACAGCCGGCAGAGTCCGTCCGGCGGCGGCGGCGGCGGCGGCGGCGGGGTCCTTGGCTGCGCGGCCCTCCTCCGGCGGCCCCGATGTCGGCCTCGGCCCTCCCGGCCTGTGCGGGCGAGCTGCTGCGGGGCGACCGCGCCCCCCCTTCCTCCCGGCAAGTACCCTCCGCCACGAGGGGCCCCGCCTCCCCCTCCCCGGCCCCGGGACCCTCCCTCCGGGGCGGGGGCTCCTCTGGGGGGCGCGTGGGCTCCCCGGGCCTCCCGCCGCCAGGGGGCGGCCCCCGAAAAGGCCCCGCCCGCTCCCTCCCTCCCTCCCTCCCGTGGGCCCCGCCCTCCCTCCCTCCGGGCCGGCCCGGGCCGGTTCCCGGTTCCCGCCCCGCTCGCTGCGGCCGCGGGGGAGCCGGGTGGCGGCGCGGGTAAAAGAGGGCTGTGGAAGCGGCTGAGCTGCACCCCCCATCGCTTCCCGCCTCCCACGGGCTGCCTGCTGGGAGGTGCAGTGGGGAGCCCCCAACTTCTGGAGGGCTGCACGGCCCCCCCCGCGCCTGAACCTGGCGCAATGCCGGGGAAGCGCACCGACCGCCCTGCCTCTGCGCGTGTGCAGAGGGCTTTCTCCTCGCACCGGAGAGGCTGCAGCCCTGCCCCCCCACGGATCTCGGTTGAGGAGACGGTGCTTTTGGGGGGGGCAGAGATCTGCGTGGGTGCTGATGTCCTCCTTCCCCCCCCCCGTGTAGGTAGCGGATCAGGCCGGCTACGAGGATGAGGCGCTGGTGACGGCGGCGGCGGCAGCGGAGGAGGAGGAGCTGATGGACGGGGGAGGGGTCCCGGGTGTGGACCCCCCAGGAGAAGTCCCTGCACGAGGCCCGGCTGAAGGCCAAGGCCCGGCGGCGGCTGAGGCGCACCTCCTCCCGCGACTCCAACCGGGAGTCCCTCTCGGAGGCCGGGGAGCCCGCTCCTGACCCCAGCAGCCCCAAGGACAAGAGCCACGACCGGCGGTCCCGGATGGGCAAGGGCCGGGGGCTGCCCAAGAAAGGTACCGCTGCCCCCTCAGCCCCTGGGAGCCCGCTGTGGGGCAGGGGGCCAGGCTGCCCACATTCCCCCCACCCGTCCCTCCGCCTGTGTCTTGACTGGCTAGGAAGCTGCGGTGGGCTCAGCCAAGGGTCTCTTGGGTAGCCGGGCTGCTCCTGGTCATAGAAGCACTGGAGGAGACCCCCAAAGGCCATCTGGCCCAGCCCCTTTCTGCCATAGAGGGTCAGCCTACCTTAAACAAAGACCCCAAAGAAGGGGGGCCACCTCTCTCCGAGGACTGGTAACTAGGAAGCCCTCAGAGGAGCAGCTGGGGGAGCTGGGGGTTTGTAGCCTGGAGCTTAAGAGAAGGTGAAGATCTGGAATGGTGGCCGCATTTGGATGTTTGGAAGGAAGGGTGTCAACTGGAAGAAGACGGGGCAGGCTCATCGGCTGCTCCAGAGACTGGGATGCCCTGGAGCCATGGCTTCGAGCTACAGGGAAGGAGAGCCCACCTAAACATTAGGAAGAACTTCCTGAGATTGAGAGCCGTTTGACAGGGGAGTCCGCTGCCATCTCAGTGGACAGTGGTGGTGTCTCCTCCTTCTCTGGAGGCTTTTAAACAGAGGCTGGATGGCCACCGGTCAAAGGCAGGGCTTGGATTCTATGTGGCAGAAGAAGGGGGTTGAACCGGATGGCCCTTGGAGAGGGTTTCTTCCAACTCTAGAATTCTGTGATTCCACTATCAAACAGTTCTTACAGTTGTGAAGTTCTTCTTAATGTTAAAACCTTAGAAGGGACTCCAAGGGCCATCTAGTCTGACCTCCTTCTGCCGCTCAGGGGATCCAGAGCTCAAGGCATTCCTGAGAGGTGGCCATCGTCCAACCTCTGCTTAAAGATCTCTGAAAAAAGACAATCTAATGCTAACCAAAAGAAGCTGTTCTGCTGTCCAAACAGCGAAGGTATTCTGCCTAATATTAAATAACAGAAACAAAAGGAAACTTTTAAGAATCTGTAGCCCAACTTCCTGCCACTGCAGGACGAACACAACTGAAACATCCCTGATAGGTGGACGTCTAGCTCCTGTTTCAAAACTTCAAGTGGTGGTGGGGAATCTACCTCTCTTCTCCGCCCTCACTTGAGGGACCCTATTCCACTGTCAAGGGCTTCTTCCTGCGAAGAGATTCTTCATGACACATGGTCAGGCTTCTTTGCTGTCCCCTGAGCTCAGTGGTCCAGGTCCTGTTCTTTGGAGCAGCAGAAATGAGGGACTCATCCATGCCATTGTTATGTTACTTTAACAGCCGCACAATGGGCTGTGGAGCCTTGAAGCTGGCAAGTTAGCGGGGAGCCTTTGGAACTTGCACCCGGAGAGCTCCAATGCCCCACCTAGTTACAGACCCTGAGACCCTATGGCAGCCATGGGGGTCAAAGTAAAATTGTGGTGCTGAAGCTGTGTGGTGCAAATGCAAGCAGGGCTGCTCCGTGTCCCCTGTGACAGCCGCCCCTCAGATACTAGTAGGCTGTGTGTTCTGCCGTCCCCATCTGTTGGGAATGCTTTGATGGGTGTTCCTGCATAGCAGGGGGTTGGACTCGATGGCCCCTGGGGTCTCTTCTAACTCTGTGATTCTGTGATTCTCTCCCTCTTTCTCTCTCTCTCTCTCTTTCTCTGTTTTTCGTTCCAGGTGGGGCCGGGGGTAAGGGCGTGTGGGGAGCACCTGGCATGGTCTACAGCTACCAGGAGCCTGATGCCCGAGACCCCAACTACGATGAGGTGGCACAGGTACCCCTTGGCCCCTTGCGACAGAGCGGGTTGATCCCAGATCTCTCTCTAGGCTTCCTCCCTCCCTTGCTTTGTGGGTCCTTAATGGCAAGCTGCTCTCTGTTGACCAGAGTCAAGGAGCTCTCCCTGGGAGGTTGCTGGCACAGCTGTTGGAAGGCTTTGAGGTCTCGCCCCACCTCACAGAGTCGCCACCGTGTGGGCATTGTCCCATGGGGATGACTCCAGAGCTGAGCGGGGGTGGGGGGTGGGCAGAAAGCCGGACAGCAGCCAAGCCACAGAATCTTAGAACAGCCAAAATGCTGAAGATGTGGCCTTGCCTGTTAGAGGGGCTGGCAAGCCCCCCGCCCAGCAGCAGGAGATGGCCTTGGTTCCCTCAGCTGATAAGTCACGGCAGGGCAAGGGCAGAGAGCCAGATGGGCATCTGTACCAGGTGAAAGCAAACCCAGGTAGACGCCCACCTACCCACCTGTATGCTGGTCTGCCTTCTGTTCAGGAGGCAGAGGACATGCCCCTGGACGCCCCCATTCAGCATGGAGGAGAAGCTGGGGCTGTGGTTACATGTGGGTGGTCTCTGTGTGGCTGTGGGCCATGCGTGAGGTCTGAGCACCTGACATCACCAGTGCACGCCCTTAGAACAGGCCTAAGACCCATACAGCTTGTGGGACCCCGCTCCACAAAGGCTCTGGCACACATGTGTGCTCACACTACAGTTTTTGTTGGCCAAAAAGACCCCCTCCCCACATGCAGACTGCCCTTGCCCCTTTGTGGGTCTGCCCCGTCACATCCCAGGAAGTGACTGGAAGTAGTGGGCGTTGCCAGATTGGCTGCTGCAGTGGTATGTCCTGATCTGTCTTGGAAGAGAAGCTAAGGAGCCCCCAGAGTGGAAGAGGTGCCTGCCTCTGGGGGACTCCTGCTGTGTTTGTCTCGAGCCAGTTGCAGCCCATGGCCCCTGGACACTTCATGGTGCCAACACACGTCCTGTTGTCCTTACTCTGGAGGAGACCTCTGCCTCTCTGCTGGCTTCCCTTCCCCCCGCCCTTGTGGGCTCCTTGGGCGCTTCTGGTTGAACAGCTGAGCTTCTTTCTAGTGGGAGGAAAGGTGGGCATTGCCAGGGCAGGGTGTGTGAGGGGGTTGCCACTCCTTGCTGCTGCTTGCCCACCCTGTACCCCTCCCCGGCATCTGTGTAGGGCGATACTGTCTACGCCACGGTGGTGCCTGAGCTGGAGGAAGGGGATCTGGAGAAGACGGTGCAGCCGATGGTGCTGGAGTACTTTGAGCATGGAGACACCCTGGAAGTTGTGGTGAGTCCTTGGGAGGGGGTGCAAAAGGGTGGGGGGAAAGGTCTTGTGTGAGAAGCTGGCTTTGCAATGGAGGCCAGTCCCCTCAGTCGGGTGGTGGGCAGAGAAGGGACGGGGGTTCCCGCTCTTTGTAACGAGTAGACTGAGGCGTCTGTCTGGCCTGGTAGTTGAGACAGCCCACCTTGGGTCCTCCATGAGAAGGAAGGGGGATTGTCCAATGAGTGAATGAATGGATGAATGAATGAACAAACGAATGAATAAAAATTCTTGCTGGAAACTAGAGTGAGGCTCTAGGGAGAGGACTGGGAAGCAGGTGGGGGGCTGGGAAGGAGGTTGGAAACGATGGGCGACTGTGGTGAAGGGGGACTGGGACTTGGCATATTGTCTTTCTCTGCTTGCTTGTTTTCTTGCTGGCCTGGTCTGGGATGCCATCACTTTCTGTTGAAGGTTCAAAGGCCCAAACCTGTGATTTCTGCCCCCTGCCATGTGTCAAGAAAGCATTTTGCGCTTCCCTTTTCCTGGGATGTCATCCTTCAGGACCAGGAAGTTCCTTCCAGTCTTCAAGAAACACATTCCATGTCACAACTTCAAACCGTTCAACCTGGTCCTACCCTACAGGGCAGCAAGGAACACGGGTGCTCCTCTTCTCTGTCGCAGCCCTTGAGATAGTTAGAGCGCGATCACATCACCCCTCCATCCAGGCTGAACATGCCCAGCTGCTCCCTCAGCATTTCCTTGCATGTTTTCTTCTTCATTTCTCTCATCATCCTCGATGCCCTTGTCTGAATCCAACTTGTCTGTGTCTTTTTTAAAGTGAGGTGCCCAGGACTGAATGCAGGTGAGGTCTGAACAGCACAGAATGTAGACAGCCTATTGTATTTCTTTATTTGGAAACTATTGTACTTTTAATGGCAGTGTAAGATAGCATTTGCCTTCTTTGCTGTGGCATCACACTGCTGGTTAATGTTCAGCTTACGATGGACAGACAGTAATCTCAAGGTCCTTTTCACACGTAGGTCTACTGAGTCAGGTATCTCTCATCGTGTGCCTCTGTGTTTGATTTTTGTGGCCTCAATGTAGAATTTTGTAGTCTGAAATTAATAAGCTCCATACTATAATATATTTTAGTTGCATTGGTTTCATCTTACGGAATGCTAGGGTTTGTAGTTTGAGGGGTCACTAGAGGATTCTCTGGCTGACAGCTCTAAATGTTCTTCCCTCAGCTGCAAATCCCAGGATTCCACAGGATGCAACTGCAGTAGTTAAAGTGGAATGATAATGCTGTAACTCAGTAGTGTGAATGAGTCCCCGTTGTGATGCTTCCATCCTGCCCCCCCAACTATGTCCTGAGAGAGCATCTGCCTGAGCCTCCCCTCCCCAGGAGTCAGTGGCTGCTTCCTCTTGTCCTCTTTCTACCCAGGGACGCTCTCTTTTCTTTTCCAGGAGCTGCTTCGGGAGCTAAACCTGGGCGGGCAGAAGGCAGCCGTCTCATCCCTGGCTGTGGCCCTCTCTCTGGAAGGGAAGGCCAGCCATCGGGAGCTGACCTCCCGACTCCTCTCAGACCTCGTGGGGAAGGTGCTGAGCCCTGAAGACATTGCCACCGCCTTTGATGGCATGCTGCACGACCTCCCGGATCTCATCCTTGACACTCCAGAGGCCCCGCAGGTGGGACAGACCATCCCTGTTGGTCCCCATCCCTACCCATGGAAGGAGAGGCTGGGCAGAGTGGGGCGAGGGTGGCGGTGGGGTGGCACTGAGGGGCCTGTGGCGCCCCTTCATCCCTGATGCCTCCATCCGTCCACCTGTCTGTCTGTGCAGATGCTGGGCCAGTTCATCGCCCGGGCTGTGGCTGACCACGCGCTGCCCCTTGACTTCCTGGAGCGCTACAAAGGGCGCGTCGACTGCGAGCACGCTCGGTGAGGGAGCCGCGCTCTGCTCAGGCTGCCCGTGTGCGTGCTCCGCCTTGTGGGCTTGCTGAGAGCTGTGGCCCAGGCTGGCAGGCTCTGTCTCACCAGAGCCCCCGGGGAGGAGGCAGTTGTGGGGGGAAGAGGGTGAAGGAGGGTCGGGAGGGTTCTGTGCCCCCTCCTCCTGGCCTGGTCCTCTGCTGTTTTCCCTTACCACTGTCCTCCCTGTCCCCTGGGTGTTGCAGGGCCGCCCTGGATCGTGCCGCTGTCCTCTTACGCATCAAGCGAGATGTCAACCGCCTGGACAATGTGTGGGGCGTGGGAGGGGGCCAGAGGCCCGTCAAGCATCTGATCAAAGAGGTGAGCTTATGTCTCACCTGTTTTCCAGCGTGGCAGATAAAGTTAGTGTTTCTGCCTGCCTTAGCATTTCAGAAGGGCAAGGGAAAGGCTTTGGAGTGGCAAGAGATGGGGTGGTGGCCTTGAGGCCTTGGGAGCCTTGCTTGAGCCACTCTGCCTTGGAAGAGGCACTTGGGCATTGGCCTGGGCCTCCACCCACCCTTTTCTCTCTTTGCCCTTCCCGTCTCTGCAGATGAACCTCCTGCTCCGGGAGTACTTGCTTTCAGGAGATGCCGCGGAGGCGGAGCACTGCTTGCGCCAGCTGGAGGTGCCCCATTTCCACCACGAGCTTGTCTATGAGGTAGGCAGGAGGTGCAGGGAAACTAACAACCCTGCCCCAGGTGGGCATGTGTGTCTGTGGAGGAAGGGCCGTGCCCTAGCCTTGGGCATTGGTTGACTGTCCCCACGGGCAAGGAGCCTTGCTGGGGGGACCTGCCAACCACTAGGGGCCCCTTTCCTTGCACCTGGGAGACCAGTGGGGTTTCGTGGCTGAGACCAGGAGCAGCCGCTCCACCTCCCTTCCATGGAGGGCTCAGGCCAGTTTCTCCTGTGTTGTGCCAGGCTGTGGTGATGGTGCTGGAGTCTTCCGGGGATGCGGCAGTGGCCATGATGGTGAAGCTGCTGAAAGTGCTGTGGGAGACAGGGCTGGTGACCCTGGACCAGATGAACCGGGTAAGATTGTGCACAGCGGCACAGGAGGCCTTTGCATCAGGGTGGGCCGGAGGGCAGGGTCCATGCAGCCCCGCAGGGTCTGGAGGGCAGAGTGGGGCAGCCCCCAGTTTCCAGCACTCCTGCCTGCGTTGATGCCACCCTCCTCCTCCTCCTCCTCCGCCCCCTCACAGGGCTTCCAGCGGGTGTACAATGAGCTGGGGGACATCAGCCTGGATGTGCCACTGGCCCACACCATCCTGGAGCGGCTGGTGGACCGCTGCTTTGAGGAAGGGGTCATCACCAAGCAGCTGAGGGATACCTGCCCTGCCCGGTAAGACCGGCCTCTGCCCTTCTGACCTCTGTGCTTTCAGCCTTGCCCGCCTTTTAACAGGGGCATTTCTTTAAAAAGTGTGTGCCAGGAGAGGCAGGGAGAGATCCTGCACTGAAGAGACAGAGCACAAAATTACCCCCAAAGAGTTGGATGGAAGCTGCACCATGCAACTGCAGATTAAATGCAAAGTGTGTGGGCAAATATGGAACCAAATGCTGATGAGCCTAAAAAGCATGCACATTGTGCAACAGTGTGCAGTGCAGATGCTCATTGGTGAGCATCACCTGGGGTGTGGTCATTTTGTGTTGGACGAAACGCCCAGCCATTACTGGAAGGGAGCCCTACACTTGAGTGAGACCCCAGCAGGGTTGTGGCCTGGTTCTTCTGAATCTCAGACGCCTGCCCCTAAGGTGACTTGGCTCACTCTGGAAAGCCACTTGCGCATTTTCCTACCCCAGTCTTAATTATGAGGGGTGCGGGAGGCACTGTTCCTCGGGCTATTGAGGGTTTGGTCCCTTTGTTCAGACAATTAGTGTGTAGGCGGTCAGTGCTTTTCAGAGGGCTGGGGGATGAGATGGGGCCGTTGCCTGTTGGAGCAGGAGAAGGGGACATACGGAGGGAGGCCTGTGGGGAAGGCTACTGGGGCTCGGGTGGAGTTGCTGTCCCTCTGTGCTGCTTTCCTGACTCCCTCTCTCCCTCTTCAGGGGCCGGAAGCGGTTCGTCAGCGAGGGAGACGGTGGCCAAATTAAGCAGTAACTGGACAACAATGCTTTCAGCCTTGCCCCCCATGCCCCATTGTGGCCCCACCAGCCAGCCAGCCTCAGGAGGGAGGGCAGGGGCCCCTCGCTTGAACACAAAGCAGTGCAGCCAGCAGCCAGCCAATGTCTGTGGGGGGGGGTTCTGTCTTGGAGGGGAGCTAGGGGCTCACAGTTGCATTTGGACTGAGAAGTGGGGCTGAATGTGGGTGGAGAGGGAGCCTGCTCTCTTGCCAGCCCCCCCCCAAATTACCCCCCCCGGTCTTCTGACTTCACTCTGTAGATCTCAGGAAGGAAAACGGGGAGGCTGGTGGGCCAAACCCTGGGAGGGAAGGTGATGGGCTCCAGAGACCACCATCCTAGGACAGCCAAGCTCTTGCTGCACCCAAGGATGCCCTGCCACACACATGCATGCACACTGCCCTTTCCAGTCTCAGTCCTGAAGTGTACTTAACATGCTGGAGCCAGTACTGATTTTAAGCCCCCCCCCCAGCACAGGGGGCACAGATGCTTCGTCTGGGGCAGCAGCAGGGTGGGACGGGGTAGGCTCTGGTTGCAGCAGAACAGGCTCCCTGTCACCAGTCCCCCCTCCCCACATGTGGCAAGCACTTTTGGGAGCAAGGGAGCTTGAAACCCATTTTGCCCAGAGCTGGCTGTGGTGAGGAGGGGGCCGGGGCATGGTCCCATTCCTTCAGGCTGTGCTGCTGCTGGGAGCCTCTCAGGGTATATGCGGGAAAGAGCCTCTCCAGACTCCCTCTTGCAGGTTTCGGTGGGAGGCTGGGCTGGGCTGATCTGGAGGAAGAGGGCAAGGCTGCCAAAGAGCAGGAGGGCAAGGGAGCTGGGCCAGGCAGGCAAGGTGGCGGGGAAGGGGTGGCTCTGGTGGAAAATAAATATGAGAAATACTCCCAGTGGGGCTGGTTGTGCCTTGTTGCTTCCTGGGCTGTGGGCTGTGGTGGGGGGCGCTGCCTGTGTGCACGAGAGACACAGGGTACTCAAAAAGCAAAACGTGGTTGGAGCGAGAATACCTCCTCTGGTAAGGAAATTTGGATAGCAGACCAAACCTCTTCCAGCTCCAATGTGGCCACCTGTTGGCGGACCCCCTCCCCTTCTAGCAGAATTTCCAGCAGAGAGAGGCATGGCAGCAAAGTCCCCATAGCAGCCCCACTCCTTCCATAGCTCATGGCTAGGAGTGTTCAGCAGCTGGAGCGAAGCCCGGGCTGTGGCACATTGGGTTCGGCAGAGGGATTTGCGGTGCGTTCTTCAGCACTGCTAGACCACCTTGGCTAGTCCAGTCTAATTGATCCGTTGTGGTGTCACTGTTTTCGGAGGATTGAACCATGTTCAGTCGTCACACGGGGCAGGGAGATGTCTTGTGTTTAATGGGCTTAGATCTGGGCAAGCCAATTAGGTACGATTCTTCTTGTAAAGATGGTGAAACTCATCCTGTAGGATTGTGCATTGTGATGTAAAGGTTCCTATTGTGCTCTGTTGGTTGTGTTTTCATGGCGTGACAGCCTGGAGCACACTTCCTGTGTTTCCTTGGGGTGGAACGTGAGCTACAAGGAGCGCCCCCCCCCAATGCACCCTCGTTCTGGGCCGATCCGTGATCCAGATTTCCTTGGAGGAGGTGATAGCTCTGTGGGTTGTGCTTCAAAACGCCCTGCGTTTTGAAATGTACAAAGATGTGAAAAAACAGCCATAGTAACTCTATTGTGGCTGCAGGAAGGCAGGCAGGCAGGCAAGAAGAAATTCAGCACCAGCAGGACAGGGTCACTGCACCCAGTGGAGCCAGATGGACCTCAGATTAGAGGAAGGAGGAGGAGGAGGTGGATCATCACCACCAGCATTTGTTTGATGTTTGTCCCTCCTTTTCCCAGGCCTGGGACTCAAGGCAGTTTGCGAGTAGAAACAGAAACAGCTGAAACTGCACATCGCAGTGAAAAGGTGGTCATTGCAGACCATGCAGCACATGGCTCTTGGGGGGGGGGGCTGAGCAATTGGTCCTCCGGCGGCGGCTGCGGAAACAAGGCTGCCCTCGCGGGTGGAAGGAAGGAGCCCTTCCAGCCCTGAGGAAAGGAGTTCCGGGGCCTGGGGAGGAGGGGAGGGGAGCGGGGCCGGGCCCCAGAGGCCTGGGCGCAGCCGTGGCTGGGCAAACGCGCCCCTTGGAAGAGGCCTGCCCGGGACCCCCCTTCCGCCTTGCTTGCCCCCGGGGCCCCACGGGCAGCCCGGGCGCCTCTCCTGAGGAAACGCGTGCCAGGACCAGAAGCCCCCCGCTGAGAGCCAGGCCAAGCAACGTTTGCCGCCTCATGTGCTCCGCATTGCCTGCTTGAGCACAGTGTGCGAGAGACTTCACAAACTTCCAGAAGGGGGCAGGGGCGCCTGTTCCTGCGCCCCTTTAAGCTGCCCCTCGGCTGATAGCAACGCCAGAAATTGGGGCTTCCTCGAGGAAGAGAACTCGAATGTTTCTGCCAGTTAATTTCCCTGCCGATGCGCCCTGTGTGCGGTTGCTGCTGCGCGCCCTCGTTTCCACGCAGGACGCCCAAAAGGACTCTGTTGTGGGCCCGTCCGTGGCGAGACGTGTTCGGAGGGCTCCGCCACTCTCAGGGAGGCGTGACTCGCCCGAGGCCGCCCCGCGGGTTTCCGGGGGCGCGTGGGGATTCGGACCCCGGTCTCCCGAGCCGCAGCCCCCCCCACGCCGCTCCCTTGTGCCGGGTCTCTGGCCCGCGCCGACTAGCAGCCCCGAGCGAAAGGGGCGCCCCGAGGGGCCCGCTGCCTTCCGGCGGAGCGGAGCGGGGCCGGGGCTGCCCGCCAAGGGCGAAGAGGGACCCAGCCTCCGGGGGCCGCAGCCTCGTCCTCCGAGGAAGCCCGGGGGGTCTGTCGGAGCGCCCCCGCCCCGAATCCTGCCCGGCGGCGGCGGCGGCGGCGGCGGCGGCGCTTGCTCCTCCGGGGGCCCCTCCGTCGGTGCGGCCGCCGAGCGCGAAAGGCGGACACGGGGGCGTGTGCGGAGGGGGCCCCGGGACCGCGGAGCCCCGCTTCCCCCGAGCTGGCCCCTCCCCTCGAGGGCCGCCTCCGGCCTCCCGGCGGCGAAAGCGGAGCGGCGGCCTCCCCGCCACGGCCGCGGCCACGCGCTCCGACCCGCGGGCGCCTCGGCCCCGCAGCCCCGCCTTGCCCGGCGCTCGGCCCTCGGCCCTCCGCTTTGCTCGCGGGGACATTTCGATCGCGCGCCACAGAGCCCTCCGGAAGCGGCCCAGGAGCGTCTCCGGGGACGGGCCCGGCGCCCCTTCAGGCCTCCCTCCCTCGGCGGCCCCGGGAGCGGCCTCGCCAGCGCCCCCTCCGACCCTCCGGAAAGCCCCGGGGGAGGGGGAGGAGGAGGAAGGGAGCGGGGGGAAGGAGGGGCGGCCGGCACGGGACCCCGCGGCCTCCGCGCGGCAACGCTTTGTCGCGCGGCCTCCGCTCTGGGCGGCTCCCGGGCGGAGTCCCGCCTTCGCCTCGCGCCCCCACCCAGCGCCCCGGAGGCGCCTCGGACCGGCCTCCTCCTGGGGCCTCCGGGGGGCGGGAGGCGGGGCCGCCCTTCCCAGCATGCCACGGGGAGCCGGAAGCGCCGCGGCCGCTCTCTCGCGAGGCATGCCGGGAAGCGCGGCCGGGGGCGGGGCCTCGGGGACGCGTGGAGCCCGGGCGGGGCGAGGCGGGCGCGGGCGCGGCGGGGCGCCTCGGAGCGGGTGAGGAGGGGGCTGGTTGCCGCGGCGACCCCCTGCCGACTGAAGGCCCCGGAGGCCGCCGCTCCTCTCTTGCAGGCGGCGGAGCGCTGGCGGGGATGGCCCGGGAGCGGCGGCGGCGGGCGGCGGCGGAGGCGGGAGGCCCGCCGGCCAGGCGGACGGAGCGCCCGGGGGGCCCCGCCAGGCCCTCGCCCCGGGGGCCCTGGCCGCGGCGGCGGCGTTGGTGGGGGGCTGCGGGCCCGGCGTGCGGGGCGCTGGCGCTGGCCCTCGGGGCCGCCCTCGCCTACGGCCTCTACGCCCAGTGGCGCCTGGCCGCCCGCGCGGTGACGCCGCACCCGGCCCCGCGCGCCCTCGGCGGCCCCGCCGCCCCCGCCCCCGCGCTCCTCTGGGGCTCCTACCGGCCCCACGTCTACTTCGGCATGAAGACGCGCAGCCCCCGCGCCCCCGTCGCAGGTGAGGGCAGCCGTGGGAGGGTCGCCATCTCCCCCGGCCTCGGGAGCGGGAGGGGCCCGCCAGAGAGCCGCCCCCTCCCCCGTCAGAGGCACCAGGCGCCCTGGGGGGTGCAGAGGACCCGCCCCCCGCGCCCCTCCCCTCCAGCAGGCCCCTCACTGGCTCCCTTCCCCTCCGCCCCCCGGCAGGTCTGATGTGGATGCACCAGCTGGAGGGGGGCGTCCGGCTGCGGCACACCTGCGAGCAGAGCGACGGCCTCCCCCGCTACGGCTGGCTTCTCCACGACGGCGCCCGCTTCGGGGTGCAGGAGGTCAGGGACCTGGGCCTCAGCCTGCGGACGGAGTTCGTGAAGCGCCCCGGCGGCCGACACGGCGGGGACTGGAGCTGGAGGGTCACCGCCCGGCCGGAGGTGAGGGAGGCGGGGGGGGTCCGCCCCACACGGGCCTGCCGGGCGGAAAGAGGGCGGCGGCCTGTTCGGGCCCCAGAGGACGTACAGAGGCCCCTGCGACCTCCCGGGTCTCTCTGTGGCGTATGTTAAGCGTTACGCATTCCCCGCCCCTGTGGAGGAGCTCAGTGGCTTGGAAGCCTTCCGTCTTCAGCAGCGGGAAGGGGTCTTGGTCCACCCCCCACCCCAGGTAGCCGCAGTGCTCGTGGGGGGTGTTTCTCAGTTTTCTCTCCCAGGGTCTTATTCACAGGATCAGGTGGGCAGGCAAGCAGGGGGGCCCAGAAGGGAGACCGCAATTCCCCCCCCCGAAGTTGTGACGCTGCTTCAGTTGCCATGGCAACATCCCACAAGATTCTGGGGTTTGTGGTTTCGTGAGCTGACTATGGCAGAGAGTTGTAGGCAGTAAAGTGCAGATACCGGGCTTCCGTTAGCTGGATGCATAGCGGTGTGGCGCAAACCTGGTTCTTCTTCTCCTGCGCTCAGGGGACGGGGCCCCCGACTCCCTTCATCTCCCTGCTGTTCTACGTGGCCACCGACGGACAGGGGGTCCTGCAGCCGCTGGTGAAGGAGAAGACCCGGATGGCGTCTGTGACGGGCATGACGGAGGAGCTGGGGCACTTCACCATCACCTTCCTGCCACCCACCACCGAGACAGGCACAGCGCCTCTCTATGCCAGGTACTCTGCCTGCCCTGCCACCGCCACCACCTCTGTCTGGGCAGGTCCTTGCACATGCTGTGGAGGCAGGAGAAAGTAACGGTGGTGGAACCCCCCTGGTGATTAACTCCCTCTCTCTCCCTCTCCAGTTATAACTACCTGGATACAAAGGTGGAAGGGCTGCACCGCCTGACGGATGTGGTGAAGGCCAGCCTGGCCCCTCGCTTTTCCTATGCCCCTCCAGGGGCACCCAAGCGCCGCTACTTTGGTGTGGATACCTATCGGGCCGCGCCGGGCGGAGGAGAGCCACGCAGCCAGCTCCTTGTCCACCAGGTGACCGTCTCGCTGCCGTGCCGCCTGGAGGTGGTCTTTGAGTCTGGGAGCGTCTCTGACCGGCCCGGACGCCTCGCAGGAGAGGCACTGACTAGAGAGCTGGGCCAGCACACGGCGGGCTTTGAGCAGCGCTTTGAGGAGACTTTTGGGCTGGCTGCTAAGGGCTACTCTCTGGAGGAGCAGCATTTTGCCAGGGCCGCCCTCAGCAACATGCTGGGTGGGATGGGTTATTTCTTTGGGCGCTCCCTGGTGCAGTCCCCGCACACCGAGCAGCCCCAGCTGTACCCGGAAGGGCCTCTCTTCACCGCTGTGCCCTCCCGCTCCTTCTTCCCCCGGGGCTTCCTCTGGGATGAGGGCTTCCACCAGCTGCTGGTGGCCCGCTGGGATCCGGCCCTCACCCGAGAGGTGCTGGCCCACTGGCTCGATCTCATGAATGCCGAGGGGTGGATCCCACGGGAACAAATCTTGGGTGACGAGGCCCGCACCAAGGTGCCTCCCGAGTTTGTCGTGCAGCACAGCAGTGCTGGCAACCCGCCCACCCTCTTCCTGGCCCTGCGGCAGCTGCTGGCCCAGGGCGAGGCAGATGAGGACTTCCTGCGGCGCCTCTTCCCACGTCTCCAGAGCTGGTATGACTGGTACAACCAGACGCAGGCAGGGCCACTGCCCTACACCTTCCGCTGGCGCGGCCGAGACCGAGACACCCAGCTGTTCCTCAACCCCAAGACCCTGACCTCCGGCCTGGACGACTATCCTCGGGCCTCCCACCCCTCGCCAGACGAGCGCCACCTGGATCTGCGCTGCTGGATGGCTGTCATCTCAGCGGTCATGGCGGATGTGGCCACTAAGGTAGGGGAGCCAGCGGGGGAGTACCAGCGCATGGCTGTGGCACTTGCTGACAACCAGTTGCTTGATGAGTACCACTGGGCTGAGGCGCTGGGCACCTTCGCCGACTATGGCAACCACACATCTGCCGTGGCTCTGGAGCGCGAGAAGCTCCGTCTCCCTCCGCCTGGACAGCCTCTCCCCACCCCACGGCTGCTGCGTGTTGTCCGCAAGCCGCCCGTGCTGCAGTTTGTGGGGGGTGCTCTTGGCTACGTCAGCCTCTTCCCCCTGCTGCTGGAGCTGCTGCACCCTGACTCCCCGCGGCTGGGCAGCCTGCTGGCAGACATGCGCAATGAGAGGAAACTGTGGACGCCCTTTGGCCTGCGCTCCCTCTCACGTGGCAGCCCCTTCTACCTCAAGCACAACACGGAGCACGACCCCCCGTACTGGAGGGGCCCGGTCTGGATCAACATCAACTACCTGGCAGTGCGGGCGCTGCACTACTACGGCCGGCTGGAGGGGCCCTACCGTGAGCAGGCGGCTGCCCTGTACCGCCAGCTGCGCGCCAACCTCATCGGCAACGTCTTTCGGCAGTACCGGGAGAGTGGCTACATCTGGGAGCAGTACAACGACAGCAGCGGCCGGGGCCAGGGCTGCTACCCCTTCACGGGCTGGTCGGCCCTGGTGGTGCTCATGATGGCCGAGGAGTACTGAGAGGGAGGCAGAAGGGAACACTGATTCTGAGCCCTGTGCCAAGCACCAGGCTTGCCCCTGCCTGCTTTTGGTGGGCACCTCGCTCATCTCCCTCAGGTCCCTGGGCAGGAGCAACCTGGAATCGGGCTCCTGGCACACCAGTCTGGGCTATGCCCCCTTTCCAGTGCCAGGACTTAACTTTTTAAGAACAAACAAACAGTGAAATAAAGCTGTGATGCAGGAGATTCTCTTGCCCTTTTGTGTATGGAGGTTTGGCAGGGGAAGGGAGCCCTCGTGCCTTAGGCTTTAGACAGAGAAAGCCACTGGCGTGTGGATTGGTACTGGCGGGCATGGCTTTGTCAGGAAGTGAGGCATCAGCACTGAGGAGAGCGGGGAAACTTGGGAGACCCCTGGGGATGAAGGAAGATTATGGGGTTTCCTCCGCCAAGTGTAGTCAGCAAAAGCACTTTCAGTTCTCTGAGGGTGTCCCTTTCTGTATTAGAAATTCCACTAGGCTGAGGAGGAGGAAGCAGAAGGTTTTGGTACACATTAGGGGTTGCAGAAGTGCAAGTGGAACATGGATGGGTGGGAAACCCTAAATCAAGCCAGTAAATTCCACTGTCAGAGTGGGGAGGGGGCTCTTCTGCAAGAAAATGTGGCTTGCTCTGATTAGAACGGTTGCACTGCAACATTATGTGCAGCTCTCATCTCATTCTGTGACTGTTGACACAGCCAAATCACCATTCTAAGAACAACTGCAGCTCAGACCAGGACCTGCTCTGCAAAGAACAGGAAAAACAGCTCTGAAAACCTGTTATTTCACTGGCCTGCCACATCCCTCAATTTTTAAAATATGATTTCTGCCCCTCCCCCCCAATTTTTGCAAATAAGTGCATTTTTTAGAAAAGAAAATCCACTCTTGAGCTTAGAGAACCCAATGAATTGGGTGAAAACCTTGTTCTTCCCACTTAGACAAAGCAGTGTAAACCAGCATCTCCCAAGGTATCTGATATGGGAGCCAACAATAAAACCTTGTTGCAGGTGGCACTGGCCTAAGCTGCTATCAGGAAGCTTCCTATGGAGGGAGGAATGTTTGGGTTTTCAGGGCAGCCAAAGCAGCAACTGACATGCCTGCAGGTTTTCTAGCCTCCGTGGGGACAATGCAATGTGACATTGGCTGTGGTGAGCCCTGTGTGTGTGTGGGGGGCAGCCTCAGCAGAACCCCTTGCTCCAGCAAGGCTACTGCAGCTGTCCCGTGGGTGAGACCAAGGGCATAGACCCCCTCCCCCTGCAAGACTCAGAAGCACCAGCACCATTCTGTGCCCATCTGCCCTATGGTCCAATCTCTCCATGCCCCCAGCAACTGGGAGGGGTCACTGGTGCAGCTGGCACAGCCCTGGAGAGAGAAGGAAAGGGGGGGCAGTTCAGAGAATGCAGGTCAGAGGGGAAGGGAAAGGAGGTGCACTGTCAGCAAGCGCACTCCCATTTCCTTCCCCCTCTGAGGATCTGGTTCTCCATTGCTTTACTTGCCTCCTTTCCCCCTGGGGCTTGACAGCTGAGGAGTATGTGGGGAAATTTGGAAGGGGCATCCTTCTCAGAAAAAGAAAAAAGCGGGGAGCAGCATTCTGTTGTGTCTGTTTGGTGCAGAATCTCAGTTGGCATCTTACTGTGCAGGGACCCTGCCGGCAACCTCCATCCTTTCCTGCCATTAGCCACCACTGACTGCACTGCAGAACTGGGACCTCTCATCTCCATTTTACAATGCAGAGTTGTTTTCTTCTTCCTCCCACAAGCCCAAGGCTAGACGTGCCAGAGCCAACTGGAACAACTGGACCGGAAAAGTGCCATCCCCCCCCTTCTTGGGGCATTTTAAGCAGAGGCTGCAGACGGCCACTGGCATCAGGGGGCTGGACCAGATGGCCCCGGGCTCCTTCCGGCCTCTGCCCACTCAAAGCCCTACCTCCCCCTGCCCTCCCACCCCTCTGGTACTGCTCTCTTAATACCACGCCCTTTCTTTCCACTACTGGCGGTGCTACAATCAGGTCCATAGGAGAGGGAGTTGACAGTATGCAGTTTTGCTAAATGGATTAAAAACACAGTTTTAAAAATTTCTGACCTCAAAAATTTGTTTGGAGTAACACAACCTGCAAGAGAATTTTTAAATAAAATGGCTGCACTGACTATTCGCACCCAAGTACAGAAACAGCAGACATTGCGGGGGACGGTAGTAAGAGAGTGAGGCACTCGCAGTCAGCAAGAACACAATAACTGACAACGATAATCGGGAAGAAAGATTTAGCTGGTGGAATCCCCAGTCGGACAGGCCCAAAGAGGGTTGGGATGCCTGTGGGGTTAAAGCTCCAGGGCACCCCTGCTTAAGAGAATGAGGACGGTGCATTCCTGGGGCAATTTCTAAGCTCTCCTTAACTTCCTCACTGCCCACTTCAGTCTGCCCAACAAAAGGCCACCTGCACCGAGAGCGCTGTGCCCACCCACTCCACGCATCCTCCACATCCCCCCATCAATTGAAGGGCCTCTGGACCAGGACTTTCCACATCTCTTTAATAGTAAGCACGCACCGCTGCCCCAACAGCACAGGCAGAGAGCCCCCCGCTCAAAGGCTCCCAGGCACTGGCAGGGCACGGACCAACCCGGCTGCTTCGAGCAGCCCGAAAGGGAAAGGCCAGTTCCCTTCTCCCAGCCCAGTCTGGTGGGACCAGGGAGCGAGGCGACCGGCCTCCACAGGAACCCCTCAGTCATGCAACCAGCCAAGCCCAAGCCCAGTGCAAATGCTCGGCTGGGGGAGTTTGCCCCATGGGAAGAGCTACACTTTGCACCAAAGGCTATGGAGTGCAGCAAGAGACAGACACACACGCGCGTACACAAACATACACACACACACGGCTGCTACGGTAGTTATGGTCCAGTGGATTGCTCCCCCGCAGGCCCCTGCCCTCCCAGACCCACAGGGCACAGGGGCCCAAGTCCACCGTGGGCTCCCAAGCCAGCACCCAAACATTTGTGGGGGAGGAAGGGGGAGCAGACCTTTGGTCACAAAGCTGGAGGAGGAATGGAGCGCGACACACGGTCTAAGCCAGGGAAGGAAGGGGAGTGTGAGAACCGCTGGCAGCGGTGGCAGAGGACAGTGTTGGTGCTAAGGCGGAAATTCTCCACAGTGAACTGCCGCAGGTACAAGCCCTCGCTCGCTACGCTGGGCCGCGTGGCACTTGGGCAGCAGCGGCTGGGTCTCTGAGGTGGCGGGACAGGCAGCCCCGTGAAGCCGGAGAGGCGGCCAGCCAAGCAGGACTGCGCTCCTCAAACAGGCAGCGTAGGTGAGCAGGAGGAAGAGGGAGCCAGTTCCTCGGAGTCCCCTTCAGCCTGCCCCCCACACAGGCTACGGGCCTCAGTGCTGGAGGGAGAACAAGGCCCCCCCTTCTCAAGCAGTCGGGCAGCCTCCTCCTCCTCCTCGTCTTCTTCCTCGTCCTCCTGGCCGCGTCCCACCTCAATCCCAGAGTCCCCCGTGAGGCGGCGGTGCCGGGAGTGCTCGCCCTCGTCTGTGGGCTCTGGTCCTTCCTCGCTGTCGGAGCCCCGCCGTGGATCGCCTTCAAAGAGCTCCACATTGGAGGAAAATAGGGTGTGTCGGGGGAAGGGGGCCGCGGGGCCCATCCCCGTCCTGCCGGCCAGCTCCTGGGCGCCCGCCGTGCTGCCGCTGCTGCAGCCCCTTGCCCCGTCCACCTCGGTCTCCCCCGCCTCGCTGGGCGTGCTGGCCTCCGTGGCTGAGAGCGACGTGCTGCTGGGCGAGGTCAGGCAGCTGGACTCACACGAGCAGCTGGTGTAGTTCTCGGAGCTGCCGGTCAGGGTCAAGGTGCTGGAGCCCCGGCGGCTGGCCCCGGAGCCTCCCAGGATGGCACTGTAGGGTGGAGGGGGGGTGGTCGGGCGGTGGGCCACCTCCTCGTAGGCAGGGAGCTTGAAAGAAGCCAGCATCCCTGCAGGAAAAAGAAATAGGAAGACATGGGTGAGGGCGAAAGGGTGAGAAGGACAGCCCAACCCATTTCCTCGGCTGCCCAAGAGACTCAGGGAGGATCGAGAAACCAGCTCAGCTGGCAGGAAACCTGGGGGCAGCGTGCCCGGTCTGAATTCTCTCCACTTGGGTGTGTTTTTGTCCCCCTGATCCTCCTCCCAGTCAGGCTTTCTTTCCTCACACTATCCACTGGCAAGAAACACTGCTGCCCAGCTCAACAGGGCAACTGCTATCACAGCAGCACGTGGCAGTTCTGAGATGGAGGGAAAATGGCACCTTCCCCACGGGCTGGGAAGCTGGGAAGTAACGTGAGCCCCACCTCAAAGTGACGGCAGTGTCCCTAGGGAGACAAGGGAGAGGCTTCATTCTGAATGAGGCCCTTGCAGTGGGGGGGGGGATTCCCTCGTGCCCAGTAATGTCAACACTGACGAGCAGCAGGGCCCCGAGGAGGTTTCAGACAGGGGACCTCTCTAGCCCTCCCTGGAAAGGCTGCCTTGGGTCAGACTAAGAGCCTTCAGCCAGCAAAGCAGGGGTTCTGCCACTGGGAAGCCTTTGCCACCCCCAAGGCTGAATCTCTACTGTTCAAGGTTTTCTTCGCGAAGAAATGGGAACGGCACAATTAAATTCGTAACGCCCCATGTCAAAAGGTGTACGTGGGGGTCCATCGCAAGCCCTTGCTTTGCCAAGGAGACCCTGCCACCTTCCCCAGCACTATCTGCACAGCAGCTCGGTGGAGCCGGGTGAGGCCATTTCCAGTTTGGCCCCTCCCCTCCCCCCAACCACGGCCACTCACTGAGGTCCATCATGGACGGGGGGTAGTTGCAGGCACCGTGGTAGGCGATGAGGTTGATCTCCCGCTGGCGCTGCTGCTGCTGCAGGCGCAGTTGGGCACGGCGGTGCCGGTAGGCGCAGCAGCAGCCAAAGAGGAACAGCACCGTCCAGAGAAGCCAGAACCCTGAGCAGGGAAGACGGAGAGGGAGGGAGAGGGAAAAAGAGGAAGGAGCTTGCGTGCATTCAATTCAAAACTTGTTTCCAACTGAGAGTGGCTGCATGTAGTAGTTAGTCTGTCTTTTAGCTTCTGTCTCATGGAGTTTTTAGCTGTATCTTGATTCAGCCCTCTTGCCGGTCTCCCTGGGCTCCTCGCAGCGGGGAGAGGCGCGCAGCCAAGGTGGGGAAGGAGACCGGCAGAGGCTGGCCGAGCCCCTCCTAGGACCGGAAGGAAGCACGCCCTGGCGCCCCCCCCCCCCCGCCCGCCACCCGCCACTCCCACGGCCACAGCCCCGGGGGGAGCCACCCCCCCAGCGGTACTCACACCAGAGCTCGTAGTAGTAGATGCAGCAGCCCGTTTCCCCGCAGCAGTGGCCCGTCTCACACACGTAGGGCTGGTTGTTCACCCCGGGGCAGTACTCGCGAGCCTGCAGGGAGGGGGAGGGGGAGGGGGAAGAAAAGGCAGCTTTTAAGGCGGAGGGGGGCAGTCCTGGGGGGGAGGGCCAGGCTGGAGCAGGGGGTCCCCGAGGGTCCCTTCGGGCTGTGGCGCCACAAGGACGGAACCCGAGGCCCGAAGTCACGCTTCGGACACAAACAAATAGATAAGGAACCCTCTCCATTCTTAATGAAATTCGCCAGCGTTTTGGATAGAGTCCCACAACAACGCCCTGGAACGCTTCTCTTTCATATGCAGAGACACGGATCCCCTCAAGACCCCTAAAATGGCCCCAAACACGGATAAAGGCTGGCGGGGGGCGGGAATCCCGAGAACCCGAAGACAGCCCCGGCGCGAGTGCCTCCGGCCAGGAGCAGCGCCTTCCCGGGAGGGGAGCGAGGGCCGCATCTCCTCCCTGCCGACAGTCCTCCCCCGCCGGGGGCTCGGCTGGGCGGAGGCGGCCTCTTCCCCGCGGCCGGGCCTGGCCCGCTTTGCCCGCCAGGGGCTCCGGCTCCGCGCCTCGCTCCAGGGAAGAGGCCGGAAGGCGGACTGACGGGTTCAGGCAGCGAGGAAGGGGTTTCGCCCGCGCGTCAGCAGGACCTCCATTTGGAACGTTATCGCGGCTGCCGCCGCTGCTGGCTTTAAGCGGAAGTCGGGCGCCAGCGGGACGGGGCCGGCTTCTCTCCCGCCGCTCCGGAGACCGAGGGCGCGCGCCGCGGGTGCCAGTGACGGCGGGGGCCGCCCGAGAGGGCGCAGGGCCCGCCCCGCCTTCCGCGGAGGCCTCCGAGCCGCCCCGCTCCGCTCAGCAGCGCTTCCGCACGGCGGGAGGGGCTGGACTGGATGGCCCCCGGGGGCCCCCGGCCCATCTCCCGGCCCCGGAGGGCGGGCGGGCGGGAGGCGGGCCGGGCCGGGCCCCCCGCCGTTTCCCCACCCGCGCCGGGGCCTACCTGCCGCTCCCGGCCCAGCAAGGCGGCGGCCCACCCGGCCTGGGCCTCCCTTCCCGCCGGGGGCCGCCTCGGCTGCTGCTCCATGGCGCCGCCTACTGCCCGCCGGGGCCCCGCGCCGCCGCCTCGGCCGCCTCCGCCTCCGCGCCCGGCCCGGCCCGCCACGGCCCGGCCGCCGCCGCCCCCGCCGCCTCCTCGCCCGGCATCCCTCCGGCGGCCGCCTCTGCCCTCGCCAGGGCCGGCCCCACTGCCGCCGCCGCCGCCGCCATCACTCTGGGCGCAGCTCCCGCCCCGGAGCACGAGCCCACCAATCCGGGCCTTCCCCGGGCTTCTCGCCAATCGGCGCCTGCGCCCTCGTTCCGCCGGAACCAATCGGAGGACGACTTCTCCCATAACAACGGCAGACAAAGAGGCGCGAGCCCTCCCCTCGCAAGGATGGACGCGGCTCTCCACCAATGAGTGCGAAAGCCTGCCAGCAACATGACTGACTGACACGGGCCCTGCCCAACCGTAGAACGAGACTCCGATCCGCAAAGGATTGACGGATGGATCAGCCAACCGAGAAGGAACTTGATGACCGTGGGGGAAGAGCTTCTAATGGAGGTGTGGAAAAACATGCCCGCCCGACTTCCCCGCCCTTAGCGGTCTGTCGACCAATGAAGCGGGAGGCTGAGAGCGTAAGGCGGAAGTGGCGGGGAGGCCGCCTGCCCTGACCAATGGGAAAGAAGCCCAGAAGCCCAGCGCCCCGAGGGACGGAGGGGGGCGGGTTACAGAGCTGCCGGAAGGCCGGCCGACAACCACCGCGCAGTCTGGACTCCCAGAGCGAAAACTTTCCGCAGCCGTGGCAAAGCCGCTCCCCTCCCGCGGCCGGAGGCACCGAAGCCTCTGCCGGCCGGGCGGCCGCGCTCACTTCTTGGGAGCCGCGACTGCCGGGAAGCAAAGCAGCCACGTCTCCGGGCCTCGGGGGGGGCGGGATCTCCCACGCCCCCTCTGCGGTCAGGATCCCCTCACTTCCGCTTCACGGCACCGGAAGTGGCCGCGTACTTCCGGTGGACCCGGAAGCCCCTCTCGCGGAAGCGGAGGGTTTTTCTTCCTCGGGCCCCGAAGAGGCTGCGGGAAGTAACGCCCCTCTCGGACTGTAGAGGGCGCCCCCTCCCCGGGAAGAGCGGTTGGAGGAGGGGCGGGCGGGGGTTTGCGGTGTTCAGATCGGGGAAAGCTGTTTACGGAGCCTCGCGTCGTCTTGTCAGGAGGACGCGCAGGCCCATCGGGTGGCGGCTTATTGCGCAACTCAGGGCGGCGGCTTGCTAAAAGTGTTGGAATCGGGACAACAGAGAGCGCCAGGAGGGGGTTTAGTGGTTGGCCGAGAAGGCGCCAGTCCCCGCAGCGGCAGCAGCAGGAGGAGGAGGAGGGGGGGAGGGCGAGGCCGGGCCAGCCGAGCGCCTGCCCACCTGCTGCGCCTGAAGCGCCCCGGTTTTCCCTGCCGGCCTCCATCGCCCCCACGTCTTGGCCCCCCAGAACAGAAGCGGAGACTCCACACCAAAAGCTCCATCCGCCTGCTCTTCCTCTTACACTTAGGCAGAAAAAAAACGGAACACACAAATATAAGATGGGGAACGTGTGGCTGGATAGCAGTACCTGTGAAAGGGATCTGGGGGTCTTGGTGGACCCCGGGCTGAATATGAGCCAGCAGTGTGATGCGGCAGCCAAGAAAGCCAATGCAATTCTCGGCTGCATCAATAGGAGTCTGGTGTCTAGATTGAGGGAGGTGCTGGTACCACTCTACTCTGCTTTGGTTATACCTCATCTTGAATCCTGTGTCCAGTTCTGGGCACCCCAATTCAAGAAGGATATTGACAAGCTGGAGCAAGTCCAGAGGAGGGCGACCAAAATGGTGAGGGGCCTGGAAGCCATGAAGCCCTATGAGGACAGACTTAGAGAGCTGGGTACGTTTAGTCTGCAGAAGAGGAGGTTCAGAGGGGACATGATAGCCATGTTTAAATATTTAAAGGGATGCCACGTAGAGGAGGGAGAGGGCTTGTTTTCTGCTGCTCCAGAGACCAGGACAAGGAGCAATGGATTCAAGCTGCAGGAAAGGAGATTCCACCTGAACCTCAGGAAGAACTTGCTGATGGTCAGGGCTGTCCGGCAGTGGAATCTGCTGCTTCAACAGAGTATGGTGGACTCTCCCCTTCTTTGGAGGCTTTTAAACAGAGGCTGACAGAGGGCCATCCAGCCTCTGTTTAAAAACCTCCAAAGAAGGAGGGAGTGCTTTGATGAGGGTTCCTGCATGGCAGGAGGTTGGACTGGCTGGGCCCCCGTTGTCTCTTCCAGCTCTATGATACTATGATTCTGAGCTTCCTCAGGTACTGGACTGGACCAGGAAAAACCTAGGGACCCCCCCTCCCTTCATCTGGCTGCAGTACAAAAGCAAAACAGACAGAACAAAGTGGTCACCAGAACCCTCCCCTTCTGAGGCATGAGCCCCCCCCAAGCTTTGGGGCCCAAGGGACAGGGAGCTTCTCCGTTTAGCTCGCCCCTGAAGGCAGCCAAACCAGCTTGTCTTGGATAAGCATCGCCTCTTCCCTTCCAAAGACAGGGCCTGCCTTGTGCCAGAGGTGGCAGCGCCTGCACACCCCTCCCCATAGCAAGCAGAGACATGTATCCTTGTCTGGGAAACAAGGAGGAAAGCAACTGAGCCTGCCCCCCACAAACACCCAAGGCAGTTGCCCTGCTCCTGGTGCATCATGTTGCAGAGAACAGATAGTTATGAGACTATGATTTTCCCAGAGGAAAGAGCAGAGGAGAGCTGGGTCTGTGAAGACATCCTAGACCAGGTGTGTTTTACAGGCTTGTTTTTTTTGCTGTGCTTGAGGGGCCTTGCCTGTTATTTGCTTGCTATTGATTGCTGGCTATTGTCCTGGCCGTGGGCTCTGCCTGATCACACGGTCTGACTAACAAGGGGGAGGAGGCAGCTAGCGGGGAGGAGCTTTATTAGGAGCTACCAACGGCAAGCGCCTTCGGCGCACGCACTTGAACTCCTTTACTTTCTTGAGCTTCTCCTGTACTACTCTCTGTAGTTTCAAGGATGGAAGGAGAGGGAGCTGCTGTAGTCACCTGTAATACTTGTGGCATGTTCCTTTTCTTGCCACAAGAGGTTCTTGGATACACCTGCACCAAGTGCAAGCTGGTCACCTTCTTGGAGGAGAAGGTTCGCCAGCTGGAGGCACGAGTTTCTGATCTCCACCTTATCAGGGAAGGGGAGGAGTTTTTGGATAGGGAAGAGAAGACCTACCGGAACTCCAAATACACGGAGGAGCTGCCAGATCAGGAAGCCAGTACACAGCGCCAGGAAACGGAGGCTTGGGCAAATGTTACACGGAGGAGTAAGAGGACCAAAAAGGTAACAGAGACTCTTAACCTACACAATCGCTTTGATGTACTTGGACTTACAGACAAAGAGGAGCACTACGCAGAGGGAACAGAATGTCAACAAGAAAGAATCCAACATCAGCAACAGGAACTAGATCAAGGCTCCCAGCCTCAACAGAATGCTCAGGCAATCCTGGTAAAACACGCTTATCGAGGAGCCCAGGGGAAGCCTCAGAAGAGGCGAGTTCTGGTTGTTGGGGACTCTTTGCTAAGAGGAACTGAAACAGCAATCTGCAAAACGGACAAGCTCAATCGAGAGGTCTGTTGTCTTCCTGGGGCCAGGATCAACCACGTAACGGAGAGGCTAACCAGGCTAGTCAAACCCACTGACTATAAGCCCCTCATTTTGGTTCATGTGGGAACCAATGACACTGCGAGGAGCAGCTTAAACCACATTGCAAAGGACTACGAGCGTATGGGGACAAAGCTTAAGGACCTTGGTGTGCAGGTGGTCATTTCGTCTCTCCTCCCTGTTCAAGGATACGGCGCACATAGGGAAAGGGCAATAGTAGAGGTCAACAACTGGCTCCGCACATGGTGCCGCCAACAACGGTTTGGGTTTTTGGAACATGGCCTGAATTTCCATGAACATGGGCTTCTGGCGAGGGATGGGCTGCACCTCACAAAACTTGGCAGGAATGTTTTTGCTAACAGTCTTGCAAGGAAGATTAAGAGGTCTTTAAACTAAGTTCCACTGGGGAGGGGGACAATATTATTCAGGGCAAGGACTCAGAGAACACAGGGGGAAAAGGCCCAAATGATACTGGACAAGTAGTACAAGTGGCCAATGGCGGGAGGAGTAGAATCAATAGTACAGGACTTGCAGGAAGGGCCCAGGGACTTAAGTGTCTCTACACTAATGCAAGGAGTATGGGAAACAAGCAGGATGAGCTTGTACTCCTGGTACAAGAAAATAAATACGATTTGATAGGCATCACTGAGACCTGGTGGGATGAGTCTCATGATTGGAATACAGGAATAGAGGGGTATAGCCTGTTTTGTAAAAATAGACCAAACAAGAAAGGAGGAGGAATAGCCTTGTATGTCAAGGATGTTTTCACCTGTGAAGAGATCCAGGACTTAAACCCAGAAAGCCAGGTAGAGAGCATTTGGGTAAGAATTAAGGCAGCGAGAAACAATAGGGATATTCTGGTGGGGGTTTACTACAGACCTCCAACCCAGGCTGAGGACTTGGATGACGCCTTCCTCAACCAAATGACTGCACATTCAAAGAGGAGGGATACGGTAATAATAGGAGATTTCAATTACCCGGATATATGCTGGCAGTCAAACTCTGCCAAGACAGCAAGGTCCAGCAAGTTTCTTGCTTGTCTTGCAGACAACTTCATGGTCCAGAAGGTGGAAGAGGCCACAAGGGGATCAAATATTCTAGATCTGGTCTTGACCAACAGGGATGACCTTGTGAATGAGGTAGAAGTGGTTGGATCTTTAGGGGGGAGTGACCATGCCCTGTTGGAATTTAGCATTCAGTGGGAAGGAGAAGATAAGGGTAGCCAGACACTCATCTTAGATTTTAAAAAAGCGGACTTCTGTAAACTTAGGGAGCTGCTGGTTGGAATTCCGTGGTCAGGAATAGTGAAAGGGAAAGGAGTTCAGGAGGCATGGGAGTTCCTTAAAAAGGAGATACTGAAGGCACAGTCCAAGACTGTGCCAATAAGGAGGGAAAATGGAAGGCATCTGAAGAAACCAGAATGGTTGACTAAAGAACTCTCAGCTGAGCTAAGAGTTAAGAGAAACATGTATAGGAAATGGAAGAAGGGGGAAACCACCAAAGAAGAATTTAAGCAAGTAGCTAGGAGATGTAGGGAGGAGGTCAGAAAGGCTAAAGCACAGAACGAGCTTAGGCTGGCCAGAGACATTAAAAACAACAAAAAGGGTTTTTTTAAATATGTCCGCAGCAAAAGGAAAAAGAAGGAGACAGTAGGGTCGCTACGCAGAGAAGATGGCGAATTGGTCACAGGGGGGAGAGAAAAGGCAGAGCTACTTAACACCTTCTTTGCCTCAGTTTTTTCCCAGAAGGATACAAGCACTCAACCTGGCGGTTGGGGAGCAGGGGAGGAAGCAGAGGAAATGAGGCACATAATCGGTAGAGAGGTGGTACAGGAATACCTGGCCGCATTGGATGAATTCAAGTCTCCAGGGCCAGATGAATTGCATCCTAGGATATTAAAAGAGCTGGCAGAGGTAATTTCGGAACCGCTTGCTATAATTTTTGAGAAATCTTGGAGGACAGGAGAAGTTCCAGCAGATTGGAGGAGAGCAAATGTTATCCCCATCTTCAAGAAGAGAAAAAAAGAGGACCCAAATAATTATCGCCCAGTCAGCCTGACATCAGTACCCGGAAAGATCCTGGAGCAGATCATTAAGCAGTCAGTTTCTAATCGTTTAGAAAGCGACGCGGTAATCACGAGAAGTCAACATGGATTTCTCAAAAATAAGTCATGCCAGACTAATCTTATCTCTTTTTATGACAGAGTTACTAGCTTGATAGATGAAGGGAGTGCTGTGGATGGAGCATACCTTGATTTCAGGAAGGCCTTTGATAAGGTTCCCCATGACATTCTTGCAACGAAGCTAGTAAAATGTGGGCTGGACAGGGCTACCGTTAGTTGGATTTGTAATTGGTTGACCGACCGAACCCAAAGGGTGATCACGAATGGCTGCTTTTCGTCCTGGAGAGAAGTGACTAGCGGGGTGCCACAGGGTTCTGTCCTGGGCCCAGTGCTGTTCAATATTTTTATCAATGACTTGGATGAAGGAATAGAGGGCATGCTGATCAAATTTGCAGATGACACCAAATTGGGAGGGGTTGCTAATACGCCAGAGGACAGGATCAAAATTCAAAATGACCTGGATAGATTGGAGAGCTGGGCCAGGGCGAACAAAATGAAATTCAACAGAGAGAAGTGTAAGGTCCTACACTTAGGCAGAAATAATGGAATCCACAAATATAGGATGGGGGACACGTGGCTGGATAGCAGTACGTGTGAAAGGGATCTAGGAGTCTTCATAGACCACAAGCTGAACATGAGTCAGCAGTGTGATGTGGCAGCCAAGAAAGCCAATGCAATTCTCGGCTGCATCAATAGGAGTAATGGTGTCTAGATCGAGGGAGGTACTGGTACCACTCTACTCTGCTTTGGTGAGACCCCATCTTGAATACTGTGTCCAGTTCTGGGCACCCCAATTCAAGAAGGATATTGACAAGCTGGAGCAAGTCCAGAGGAGGGCGACCAAAATGGTGAGAGGCCTGGAAGTCAAGCCCTATGAGGATAGACTTAGAGAGCTGGGTATGTTTAGTCTGCAGAAGAGGAGGTTAAGAGGGGACATGATAGCTATGTTTAAATATTTGAAGGGATGCCACGTAGAGGAAGGAGGGGACTTGTTTTCTGCTGCTCCAGAGACCAGGACAAGGAGCAATGGATTCAAGCTGCAGGAAAGGAGATTCCACCTGAACCTCAGGAAGAACTTCCTGACAGTCAGGGCTGTCCGGCAGTGGAATCTGCTGCTGCCTCCATGGAGTGTGGTGGAGTCTCCTTCCTTGGAGGTTTTTAAGCAGAGGCTTGATAGCCATCTGTCGGGATTGATTTGACGGTGTTCCTGCATGGCAGGGGGTTGGACTGGATGGCCTGTGTGGTCTCTTCCAACTCTGAATTTCTATGATTCTATGAGACCTAAAAGCTGAGCAGCTGCTAGGAGGCAGCACAGCTGCAGCACTTCCTGCAGGTACTGCTTCATAAAGTCACTCCCTACAAAGGGGGGCCCTGTCCTTGGGCTGTTCTCCCCTCACAGCAGTGGGAGACGAAGCAACAAATCAGACCACTTGAGGCTCTGCAGGCCACTTTTACTGTCACTTTAATATCACAATAAATACTGAAAAACGGAACAATGTCCTCTTGCAGGGCCCAACCAAGTGGAGCCAAAGCTTCATGCCCTGGCACAACACCCAGCAGGAGGGAGAGGGAGGGCCGGGAGGTTCCTGCTAATGGATATCAAGGGGAAGGGCTGCAAAGGGGCATGAGAACCTCACTCCAGTTCTTCGCTGCCATGCCAATGGAAGTGTCTGTGTCACACAAGAAGGGGTGTGAGGGCTACGGTGCCCCAGTAACGTATTGTGCCAGCACAGAGCAGCCACAGCAAGGTGGGTGCAGAAGCCTGCACATGGATAGTGTGCAGCTGTGACTGGGCCCAGCACAACAGATACTCTGTCTCTCCCATTGATACATACACTTAGATCTCACTCAGCCAGGCTGTGAGGCCACAGCTCTGAATACGCCATCACTGAACATCACTGAAGGCGGACACGCCTCTCTGCCATCATGCAGCCACGCCCATGTCCACGAGTGGGAGAAGGCCACCCAGTTCACTCTTCTCCATGTCCTCTCCAGGGCCACAGGAGGCTCTCCAAAGTGCTGTGGGTGCCCAGAGTCTTCTTAACAGGAGCAGTCAAGAGCCCTCCTCCAGCCTGTGGCACAAGAAGGTTGGGGGTGCTAGGCCACTGCCTCCTGGAGCAGAAGGTTCTTCTTGTAGCAGGCTAGGCTACAGAGGGGCACACCAGTGCGGGAGCAAGAGTACCGCTTGAGGTTGGGGCAGCCGGTGACCCCACAGGGAGTGGGGGGAGGTGCGGGGGGCAAGAGGGAAGGCAGCAGGGGCAGGGGGGCTCCTGGGGGGAAGGAGACAGTGATCCCGTCAGCAGCACTGCGGTAGGAGATGGTGGGGACGGCTGCCCCCTTGGCCTTGCGCTCCCTCAGGGTCTTCACTTTGGCCTTGCTGGTCTTGGTCAGGCGCTCAATAGTCTGGTTCTTGTTCTCCTCGGCCTTCTTGGCAGCCTGGAGGCGCCGCTTGCGGGCTCGCTCCTCCCGCTTGACGAGCATCTCCTCCGTCAGCTCTTTGGCTTTGTAGCCCATGGGCAGCTCCAGCAAAGGCTGGCTCTGTTGCTTGTGCAGGAGGGCTTTCTGGAGGGAGGCAGAAGGGTGGAGAGATTGAGAAAGGGACCCCCACAGGGTCTGCACAGAGGCAAGGAGGCCGCAGGCTTCATGACAAACAACAACGCCCTAATCAAGGACCCCGGTGCTGCCATTTGTGGAGGGGGAGGGGAACTGTGTCCAGAGGCTCTGCGATCCACCTCCAGACTCTGCACCTGCCCGGCCCCATCAGAGAGGCACCCCTTCCAGACTGAGCATCCAGGCTTCCCTGTTGCTCTCCAGTGGGGCTTCTTAGCCACCACCACGTGCCTCGACCCAGGCAGGCACTGCCCTTTCCCCAGCCCTCTGTCCTGCTTGCACCCTCCCGCAAAGCACACTCCACCTCCTTACCTGCCTGGCAGTGAGGAGGGACTCATCCACCTCCTTCTTGAGCTCCCCATTGTCATCCAGTTCACCCCGCTCCAGGGCATCCAGCCAGCGCTGCTCCTCCTCTTCTTCACGGGCCGGAAAGCCCAGTTCTGTGTCGATCTCTGGCAGCGGGGAGGGCTCCAGGTTGCTGTCCTCATCTGGGGTGGGAGGAGTTTGACATTATGGTGACTACAAAAGTTAGAATTCCTGCAGCGGCTGATGGCTTCCACCTGAGCCTAACTGGGAAACCACATTAGGCTTTTCTTTGAACTTTAAGGGAGCTGCCCAAAGTTCGCAGAATCACAGAAGTTGAAGGCACCCCCAACGACCATCCGGCCCAACCCCCTGCCACACAGGAATACACGACTCAAGCGTCCCTGAGTGGTGGCCACCCAACTTCTGTTTTAAAACCTGCCAACAGAAGCCCTCCACCACCCGCTGAAGCAACCTATTCCGCTGTTTTAGCAGTTCTTATTACCTAGAAGCTCTTCATCCTGTCTAGTCAGAATTCTTTTTCTTTCCGTGTTGAATTCACTGTCTTGCATCTTAAGTCTCTGAGATGCTTTTTGTCTTTTTTTACCACCTAGCTCTGCCATTACGGCCCCGGCTTGTCTCTCCCAACAAGGTCTCCAGCCCTCCTCTTCTTGGGGGCAAACGACACCCACTCTCTCCTCACATCCCCAAGTGAGCAGCCCAGTAGTTGGACTGGCTGACAGAGAGGGGGGCGCACAGCTCTGCCCACCAGGGGGATCCAGAAGAGCTCCCCAGCTGCTCCTTCTCCTACCCAGCCTTAGACAACTCCGCCAAAGAATCATCGCAGGCAAAGCGCCGTCTGCTCACCCAGCCAGGCTCGATATTGTTCGATGGGCACTCCTTCCATGGGCTCATCTTCATCATCCACGACCATCAGTGGGGATGGGGAGCGGGGCCTCTCGGGGATGACGGTGAAGGTGGGCACACTGGGGAGCAAAGAAGAGCCGAATACCTACCAGGCCAAAACGGGGGTGCAAAGGGCCAGAGGAGGGGTCCCAGGTGAGCCAGGCTCGACTCTGAACCTGTGAAACACCCGGACGAAGCATCCCAGCCCCGAGGATGCTCCTGGGCTACAGCCTGCCGCTCTTCCAGGGGCCTGGAAGGTGCAGCAGGAGGCATTTGGCCCAGCTCTGGGCGGGGGGGGTCGGCCTCCGCTGAGATTATTTACCTCAACAGCTCACACTCATCCCCAGCTGGGATGAAGCGGACGGAAGGAGGGCCACCCCCCACGCCCCTGGTGCCCCCCTCGGCCCCACACCCGCCCCTTCTGCCCGGTGCCGGCCGCTCCCCTCCCCGCTCGGTACCTCTTGGTGCCCAGGATCTGCCCCCCAGCTTGATCTTGAGCTTCAGCTGGGGCTTCGGGGGAGCCGCGCCGGCCTCCGCCGCCCCCAGGCCGGCCTCCTCGCGGTGGTGCCTCTTCTTGTGCTTCTTCTTGTGCTTCTTGTGCTTCTTCTTGTGGGCCCCGTGGCTGCTGGGCTCCTCCTCGTCGCCTGCGGGGCACAGAAGGGAAGGCGGGCCTGTCGGGCTGGACCGCTCCGCGGCGCCCTCGGCTCCCCCGCTGCGGCGCCCGGGGCCCTTCTCCGGGAAAGGCGCGCCCGCCCCCGAGGGCCACGCCGGCCCGCCCGCCCGCCCGGGGAGAGGGGCGTCCGTTCCCCCGGGCCGCCCTTGCGGAACCCCCCTCCTCCCTCCCTCCCCCCCCCCGAGGAGGCCCGCTGGCGGCCGGGGCGGGCAGGGACCCTCCGCGCTGCGCTCACCCCGCCCGGCGCCCTCCATCCTCCCGCCGCCGCCGCCGCCGCCGGCAGCCTCGGCCCTCCGCCACGCTTTGCTCATCGCTCCGGCGCGCAGAAACGACGCCTCGCCGCCGCCGCCGCCGCCGCCCCCCGGGGGACCACAATGGGCAACGGACACGGCCGGCTGTGACGCACTTCCGACCCGGAGGTCGGGAGCACCGAGAGGACGCCTCCCATAGACTTATGTTCGAAGATAGACTCACGAGCGCTCAGCGATTTCCGGGCCTCTTCCTGAAATCCCGTGGCTCCGCCCCCGCACTTCCGCGCACCAAAAGTTACTTTTCCAAAATGATTAATTCTGTTTTTCCCTGCAGTGCTCGGGAAGGAACCCGTCTTTGTAGTTGGGGTGACGGAAAGGAGAGTTCCTCCGTTACACGCCTGTGCTGCTGCTCGTTGATCTCCCGTTCCCTTCCGTTTCTTCTTCGGGGAAGGAGAAACCCCCGGATTAACAAGAAAATAAGATAGAATGGGAAACCGTCCTCTCAGGACGCCGTTTATGAAAGTATCTTTTAGAAACAACCGGAAGGGTCGCTCGACGCCGCCGCTTTGCTCTCCCTTGACGCTCCTTCCGCAAAGTAACTTTGTTCCCCCAAACGAGTTGAAACTGCCGGACGTTGCTCGTTACTTCCCGGAGGCGGCCCGAAGGAAGGCCCGGCAGCCCTGCCATTTCTCGGGGAGGAGCCACAGGGTGAAAGTAGCAGCCACAGGAGCTGATGAAAACCGTTGCTTCACCTCCCCCTCCCAGAATCCCCCACTCGCCCTGGCCAGGGGGATTCTGGGAGCCGCAGCCCAAAAGTTTCTCTCCAGCGCTCCGGGCGCCCCAAGACTCTAAATGGGCCCCTGGGCTTCTGAAAGGGCCAGTGGGCAGGGGCTGGGGGGGTCCCGGAGGCCGGAAGGGGCCCCCAGGGCTGTGCGGGGCAGTCCCCGGGCGCTTCCATGGCTGAGGCGGTCTCAGGAGGGGCCCAAGGGGGTCAGGAGGACAGCTGGGAAGGCCGGAGTCCCCGGAGGGACCAGCCTGGGCCACGGAGGAGGCTGGCAGGAGGCCTCCCCCTCCCCCTCCTCCCCCTCCAGGCCTTCGGGGCCCAGGGTGCCTTCGGGGCCGCCCAGGGTGCCTTCGGGGCCACCCAGGTGCCAGGCAGGCGCCCACCCTTGCCAGCCTGGCCAGCCTACAGCCCACCTGCCGCATGGAGGGGGGCACAGCTTCTCTGGGGGCTCCGGGGTCCCCGACTAGGTTGACAGCAGAAGTCCCTGAGGAAGGAGACACTTGCAGAGGCCACATCTTTACAAAAACTATGGGACGTTTTCCTCATTGCAAAGGAATTTCCAAGTGCCGTTTCCATGGGAATCCTCCAAAGCGTGGACAGACAACGTAGACGCCGTGGGCGGTTCCACCCTCGTGGCTGGACAGAGAGAGACGGATCTGGAACGAAGGGGAGAGGAAGAAGCGGCCCAGGGAGGGCGGAGGGGCGCGCGGCGCCCGACGATGACACCGGGTGACTCAGGGAAGTGAGTCAAGGCGGCAACTGCTGGCCCTGGGCTAAGGTGGAACCAGATACATTTGGTGTGTTAGGAAAACGAGGTGTTGCAGAACTTGACTTGGGAACAAGGTGATTTCTTTAGAGGAGGAAAAGATAAATGAATGGAAAATTTAGAAGGAAAACTCTCCGTCTTTTGAACCTCCTGTTAGTGGTGTATTACGGGGACCAAGTCCCTGGCTCGTTCACCTGTGACGAAGGTAACTGCGCACGTCAAGATCTGTCTGGCTGCTTTGGGCCCCTCCATGTTGCCAGAGGCGAGGCTGACTGCCTCCTGCCCCACAGCCATGGGGCTTAAGGATGCCAAAGACGTCCTGGTTTGGTTTTGCAATGGTTTTTGCCATGATATAGATTTTGTCCCCGGAGCCAGTAGGCCTGCGGTCAATGCTGAGGGTCTCTTTCACACTACACAGTTATAGCACTTTCATCTAACTTTAACCGTTATGGCTCCATCCTGTGGAACCCTGGGGTCTGCAGCTTGGAGCAGTACTTAGAAGTCTTGGTTGGAGAATACCTTGTGAAACTACAGATCTCAGGATCCCATAGGATAAAGCCCAGCAGTTAGAGTGGGGTCACAGAATCACCAAACTGGGAAAGCCCATCCAGCCCAGCCCCATCCTGCCGCGCGGGATCAGAGTGCCAGCCTGAAGGAGACCCAGATGGGGCTGTTTCTGCCGCTGAACAAGAGACCGGAAGGGCAGCTACTGCCAAGCGGGTGATTCTCCCTAAGCCACAAAGCACTGCGTGGCATTTTGGTTCGCATCCAGTGCACTGCATTTCCCTACAAAACAGCGCAAAGTGCTGGGCGGATCAGGGAGCAGGGCCTCCTTGGCACCTGCCTTCTGGCATAACGAGGCTAGGAAACAGCCCTGCCACCTTTGGGCCGTCACCAAGCCAGATGGAGGAGAACATTCCTCCAAGTATCACTGGGATCCTGAGTGGGTGTGAAAGCAGCGCCCAGGCAGCAAGATGCCCCCAAAGGAAGCCCCGACTCAGGAAGCAGAGAGCTCTTAGAATCATAGAATCATAGAAATGTAGATTTGGAAGAGACCACACAGGCCATCCAGTCCAACCCCCTGTCATGCAGGAACATCCTCAAAGCACTCCCGACAGATGGCCATCCAGCCTCTGCTTAGAAACCTCCAAGGAAGGAGGAGACTCCACCACACTCCATGGAGGCAGCAGCAGATTCCACTGCCGGACAGCCCTGACCGTATGGAAGTTCTTCTGAGGTTCAGGTGGAATCTTCTTTCCTGCAGCTTGAATCCATTGCTCCTTGTCCTGGTCTCTGGAGCAGCAGAAAACAAGCCCCTCCTTCCTCTATGTAGCATCCCTTCAAATATTTAAACATGGCTCTCATGTCCCCTCTTCACCTTCTCTTCTGCAGACTAAACATACCCAGCTCTCTAAGTCTATCCTCATAGGGCATGTCTTCCAGGCCTCTCACCATTTTGGTCGCCCTCCTCTGGACTTGCTCCAGCTTGTCAATATCCTTCTTGAATTGGGGTGCCCAGAACTGGACACAGTATTCAAGATGGGGTCTCACCAAAGCAGAGTAGAGTGGTACCAGTACCTCCCTCGATCTAGACACCATACTCCTATTGATGCAGCCAAGAATTGCATTGGCTTTCTTGGCTGCCGCATCACACTGCCGACTCATGTTCAGCTTGTGGTCTATGAAGACTCCTAGATCCCTTTCCCACGTACTGCTGTCCAGCCACGTGTCCCCCATCCTATATTTCTGTATTCCATTTTTTCTACCTAAGTGTAGGACCTTACACTTCTCTTTGTTGAATTTCATTTTGTTAGCCTTGGCCCAGCTCTCCAATCTATCCAGGTCATTTTGAATTTTGATCCTGTCCTCCGGCGTATTAGCCACCCCTCCCAATTTGGTGTCATCTGCAAATTTGATGAGCATGCCCTCTATTCCTTCATCCAAGTCATTGATAAAAATATTGGACAGCACTGGGCCCAGGACAGAACCCTGTGGCACCCCACTAGTCACTTCTCTCCAGGATGAAAAGCAGCCATTCGTGATCACCCTTTGGGTTCGGTCGGTCAACCAATTGTTTCTTGTGGGAGCAGGTGGATCACATTAACCCATGGAGAACGCCCACCCCCTGCAGGGACTGGGCAAGGGCAGCATGCCATTTGGCTTTTTAAGTCCAAGTGCACTCAGAAGCATTTTGAATCCATGCGCAATAGTTTATGAATAGAGAGTTAGGAACCCCACTGAGGCTGAACAACAGGCAGAATCAGGCCTGCATCACAAGATTGCATCCACAGCAGATTTTAGGCATGTGGCTTAAAACAGGGCCACAAACAGGACTTAAGGGAGACCCACAGAGCCCATCTGAAAGACAGTGAAAGCCTCTGAAGAAACAGGCCAAGTGTTGCAACGCAAAGAGGAGATACGCAGGCCCAAAGATGCAAGAGGGCAGGAAGAGCCCTGAAGTTGCTCTGTGCCCCGTAGGACCCTTCCGACTCTGTGCCTCACTGCCCACAGCTGCCTGCCAGCCAGCCAGTCAGCCAGCCAGCCAGCCAGCTACCCCAGAGGGAAGCCGATTGAGAAGTGGCAACTGGCCTTCAACTGCCTTCCAAACAAGGGGTGCCCTGGGTGGATGGCATAAAGCACTCTTCTTACTCCCAGTCCCCTTCTGGAAGCTCTGTATGGCCATTATGTAATGGGCTGCAGTAGCCACTGAAAGTCGTTTTCCTCCATCAGGTTGCCCATCATCCTCCGAAGGTCATCTGGGCTGTTGGCCATTGAGAGGCAGTTCTGTAAATTGCTGTTTGTGCGTGCGCAGAGAGAGAGAGAATGAATGAGTGAACAAGTTCTTCCCTTGCAGCACTTCCCTGGGCAGAAATACCAAAAAGTCTTGTTGTTACAGAATCATAGAGTTGGGAAGGGGCCTCAGAGGCCACCAAGACCAACCCCCAGTTCCATGCTGGAAATCTGGCTAGAGTAGAGCATCCTCACCCAGTTGCTGTCCAGAGAAGGAGACCCCAGCCCCTCTCTAGGTCATTGGCTCCACAGAGCTTGTCTTCATGTGGAATCCAATATTTTCTGAGCAAATTTTTTTTCCAAGGAGGTTTGCTGTTGCCTTCTCCTCCAATGGGGAGAGTGTGGGGATCGCCCGGGGTCATCATCACCTGGGGGTTTCCAGGGCTGAGCAGGGATTTGAACTTGGTGTTCCAGAGCCCTCATCCAGCACTCAAACCACTATAGCAGACTGGCTCAGATAAAAACACTTATTCAGATTGGCTTTCCATTGCCTTCCTCTAACACTGAGAATATGACTTGCCCAAGGCTTTCTAATGGGTTTCTGTGGCTGAGTGGGGGTCTGAACCTGGTGTCCCAGGGGGCTAGTCTTGTGCTCAATCCACTATGTCGTGTTGGCCCCAACAGGGCGACTGTCTCTTAGGGCTTTCTTGGGAAGATTTATTCAAATGAGGTTTGCCTACCTTTGTCTTCCTCCAGGGCGGAGTCAGCGTGACTTGCCTAGAGTCACTCAGTAGGATTGCATGGCTGATCAAGAATGCAAACCCAAGTCTCCTAGAGTTGTAGGCCAACACTCAAACCATTACTCCATGCTGCTTTAAAAACAGGGTCTTCTTGGCAAAATTTTATTCAGAGGAGGTCTGCCTTCCTCTGAGGATGAGAGAGTGTGACCTGTCCAAGATCATCCAGTGGTATTCCATGGCTGTGCGTGGATTTGAACCCAGCCTCCCCATCCAGCACATGAACAGTTCCACTATGCTGACTCACCAGAGTGTCTGGCAGCCCGAAGGACACAACCATGTTTTAAAAATGTGGTGTAAGTTCAGAGACTTCACCAGAGGCATGCCAAATAAAACTCTGATTGTTAAGGCAGCACTAGACCCCTTTTTGGTGTTTTTGCTACAAGAAACAAACCACTGCCTCATGGAGGCCCTGGCCCTATTTGCAAATTCAGAGAGAGTTCCTTCCTCGCAAGTAAATTCAGAACTGGAAACTTTCTTCCTCAGTGTGTCCTAAATCTTGGCATCAGCTACACCAGATGATGCCAAGCTCTACTATTATAAAGAAAAGAAAAACTTTGGGAACCTCTCAATGGACAGCTGCTAGCACACTACACGCCGGAAACTCTGTGCCACTTTTCTGTCTCCCCTGCCCCTTATTTATGGGCAAAAGCAGCACAGGGGAAATGAAGAAATGCCAAAGCCAGTGCCACTCTGCGCTGCCTCAACAAGGCTACGGGGTCCACCGAGCCAAGTGAAGTGGCAGTGCCTCCCTCTTTTGCTGTGGTCACACCTCACCTGGAGCCACCTGGTGTCCGGTTCTGGGCACCACAGTTCAAGCAGGATATTGGCATGCTGGAGCGCGTCCAGAGGTGGGCGGCCGAGATGATCAAAGGTCTGGAAACCACCGAGCCTTGTAAGGAGTGACTGAGGGAGCTGGGGAGGTTCAGCAGGGAGAAGAGGAGAGGTGGTGTAATCTGTTGTGGTTGCGTACCTTCAAGTCGGTTGGACATATGGCGACCCTATCTTGGCAAATTGATTCACAGGGGGCCTGCCATTGTCTTCTTTTGAGGCTGAGAGAATGTGGCCTGCTCGAGATCACCCAGACCTTCTTTCCTCTTTCTTGGAGACTTTTCAGGAGGGGTGGGATGGCTGCCTCTTAGGGGCTCTTTTTCTGTGGGTTCTCGCACTGGCAGGGGGCTGGACTCGTTGGCTCCAGGATCCCCACAGGCTGTAATTCTGTGATAATATCTGGATCGCCTATAAAATTGTGTGAATAAAACGACGCCTTAGCTGGAAGTACGTACCCAGCACTTTCTGCACACCACACATAAGCATGGAAACCTGTTTAGTTATTAACAGATTTATAGGCCAGCCCATAACAAGAGTTCTTACAACAAGTCACCAAAGGGAGGGGGGACATGAACTGCACCAGGGCAACACCACTGGAAAGGCCGTCTTTTCCACTTAGATGCCCAGATGAGTCCCCACCCAGCTGGGACAGTCTGTGTGTAATAACGTGCCCCACAACTGTCCCTGTTTGGGGAGGGAAAACCCTGATTCATCCTCCCTTGTCCCAGTTTTCCGCTGCCTTTAAAATGACCCGGTTTCTCTCTCTTCCTCCCCGCTCTTCCCCCTTTGTCCTCAGCATACTTCAGTCCCTGCAGACCGAGGTCAAAGTGCAATTCACTGAGCCGAAGGGAGCCCCTCCTAGCTGATTTTGGCAGAAGCAAATTGCTTCAGCCTCTCCCAGCTTGTTGGTTCTTCCCCATTAATAACGTTTGCCCCCTTGACTGTGCCCTGATCTTGCTGGGCCACAATCACCCCACTTTTCATCTCTGAAATGTCAGAGGGGAAGGCCATCTTTCCCCATGAGAGCTGCTTACTCCAGGGAGGGTCTTGTATCTTTTTTAAAACCAAGTATGAATTGTTTACCAGATCACTTGGTTGTGTGCTGGTATTCCCCCCCCTACAAAAACACACAAAACAAAACAAACAACCCACCAAAATGTTTTTGGAACAGGGCTGCCATTTGCAGAAACCTCGCAGACTCTTCAGTGTTGCTTGTTTCTTCTTTTAGAATCCCCAAACGTTTCAGGGCTACTGTGACCCTTTGGAATGCTGAGAAAGGACCAAGTCCCTTGGACGGTGGTCATGCACAAAATGGTTGCTGTGGAGGGCTTGATGAGTCACCCGTGGCACAGAAGATAAAAACCAGGAATCAACTGGCCCAGGAAACTGGATACAAAGCCACGGTGGGCTCCAGTTCCCACAACACAGGTGCGTTCCTTTGCGCCCATGGGCTTCTCTTTCACACTGCCCTGTCCACGGGGGTCTCTGAAACTCCCTGATGCTGTCCCACGCATGCGCGCTTCCCTGAACCAGAAAAACCACCACCCGTCCACAGGCACATACCCCTGCACCCGGGTCATCCATCGCACCAGTGCATGCATTCACACACACACTCCCTTGACTCCCTTGTGAGGGCTCCCGGAGCTCAGGGGCTGGGCCTACTTTTCTGGTTCTGAGGGCATCAGGGAGGAATCCCAGGGCAAGAGGAAAAAAGGCACTTGCATATATATGTCCTCATCTGTTAAGCATGTGGTTTCTAAAGTCTGTTTGGGATTTTTATTTTATTTTAAAGGTGTGCGTATCTCCAGTAACAACTAATCTCCTTTCCAACATGGTTTCCTTTTATTAATTTCATCAGGGACCACAGGGAGCTTCCAGCTCTTCCACAGTCACGTTTGGCGTGATGGGGGATGCTTTAGTTGAGTGGTAACCTTACTGTTACTTCTTCCTGCTGTGAACCCAGGAACCAAGGATTTCATATAAGTCCTGAAAACCTTACTTTGGGGGGAAATAATTGGCAACGCCTGAAGAGTTTCTTGTTCTTGTGTTAAAAAAAAAGTTACACTATGCCACTATGTCATATTGTTAATAATATTTTTAAAAAAGGTGTGTGCAGTGTATCCACCCCCATTCGCTCGCCTTGGTGTTTACTATTCGAACGGCACAGCCTGTGGGGCTCTGCTGATGCTCAACGCATCCTTCCCAGTGAGATGACCTGGGGCTGCCCCATGGTAACACCAGCAGAGCCCCGCAAGGGCCACTTTCCCCGAGGCTCAGGTTCTGGCCCTGAAAGAGCCAGGGAGCCTCTCCTGACCTGGCAACCTGGGGGTCCCTCTGCACCCTCCCCACTTCTTCCCCAGCCACCCTACACTCTCAGCCCCTCTCCAGCCCCCAGGCTGCCATCTTCCAGGCCGCTCTGACCCAGCCTGGGGGCTCCCTGGCCCTCTCTGCCAGCCAGACCGATAGGAGGGACACACAGGCCAGAGCCAGGGCCCTTTGCCTCCCCACCCCCTTTTTCCTCCAGGTTGGGAGGGGGCTGCTTTTTGTTGGCAGCCGGGCTGCCGAGCTGCCGAGCGAAGAAGCCCCCAACCAGCCTGAAGCTGCCCCTCTGGCTCGATCCCCTAAGATCACCTCCAGACCCACAACCTGCCACTCGGGTGTGGGGGGAGGAAGGCAGGGGGGCGGTGGGCAACTGCAAGCCAGGCCTTCTGCCTGAGGCTTTGTTTTTAAGGAATGAATTGATGAGGAGAGGGGTACCTTGGGTGCCAGAGCAGGGTATCCGTGGGCATACTGGCACCACGCTGGGCAGCCCAGTTCCCTGCCTTTGGAAGTAGGACTGGAGTCCTTGGCTTTCCCCTCAGGGTGCTCCGTGGGGGTCATCCCACCCGCTCTTCTCAGGCTGGCCTCTGGGACCCCCAGACCAAACTTTGCCTTCTTGGGCCGGCACTCAGCGCTGGAGCGGGGGGGTGTCTGGGGTGGGGAGCTTTCCTTCCTCCCTGCCCGGAAAGCAGGAATGCGGGTCGGCCCCAGAGCCAGCCCACCGCCCGGGGATCGGGGTGGGAAGACGCTCTCTCCCGCCTCGCCCCCCCGTTTGCCGTGACGAGGGGAAACCGGGAGCAGCTGGCTTGGGAGGGGGCGACGCCGAGAAAGGGGGGCGGTTTGCAGGCCCCCGCCCCCCCGCTTTCCAGGGCGTTCCTTTGCAGCGCGCCCTTGGGGGAGAGGCAGGGCCCGCCCTGGACTCGAGGGCCAACGCGCGCAAAGACGAAGGCGCGCCGGGACACGGCAAGACGCTGGCCTTGGAGCCCCTCCCGCCTCCCCTTCTCTCCCGCTCCCGCCCGCAGCGCCCGCGAACCCAGTCCCGAGGCAGAAGGGCCGCGCGGCCACGGGGCACGTGCAGAGCGCTCCCCTCTCTCCGCCGCCCAGGCTTCCGCCTCCGCAAGCCCAGCCGCTGACCCGACGGCCGCCCGCTCCCCGCTTGGACTCTGACCACCGGACGCCACGGCCGGGAGGGCCGGGGGACGCCGCGGCCCCGCTCGCGGACACGAGAGCTCGGCCCCTCCCGGCCTCTCCTCCTTCCCGGGCGGCCTCGCCGGACTGCAGCTCCCACCCTCCTCCGCCTTAGCCAGCGCAGGCGCTGGGAGCCGCAGGGCGGCCCCGGCGGGAGGGCCCAGCATCCCCTCCCCGGCCGCGGAGGGAGCGGAGCGCCGCTTGCGGGTCCTCATGTGAGGCTGCCCGCCTCCCCGCTGCCCCGGGCGGTTCCCGGGCGGCTTCTCTCCCGCTGCTGCCCGAAGGCCTCCCCGGTAAGCCGGCACCGATCCGGCTCTTCTCTTCCCCGCCGCGTCACGGGCCGCTTCCGCACCGGACTGTGGCAGCGCTGTCCTTCCGCTTTCCACGCGCGAGGGAATCCCGGGCGTTGCCGTTTAAGGAGGGGCCTCAAGGCCTGAAAGGCCCCTCCCTCAACGGCAAGCCCCGGGATCCCCGAGGAGGTTGAAAGCGGGGCCGTAGCGCTGTAAGAGCCCGGTGCGGAAAGGGCCAGAGACGCGCCGCGTCGGAAGAAGGCGCCCCGGACGGAGCCCTCGGGGTCCGACCCCCTCCCGCCCCGCAGGAGGCCAGCGCAGAGGCGCGGCTGGGAGAGAGGCGCCCGCCCGCCCGGCCTCTCCTTCGAGGCCTCCGAAGGCGGTCCGAGGCGGGACCGCTCCTCTCTCGGACGGCCGAGAAGTCCGCGCCGGGTGGGGGCGGAATCTCCTCCGCGCCCCTCGGATCCCGCCCCCCCAGAGCAGCGGGAGACGAGCCCCCCTCCCCGCGACGGCCGCCCTGCCGGGTCGCTCTCCTTCCTCCCCGGGCCAAACACGCCCGGCTCCCGAAGCCGTTCCCGGGCGACCCTCCTCGGGACGCCGCCCCCTCGCCCGCCCCCTCCCCAGGAGGCCTCGTCCCGGACTGCCCAAACTCGCCCCCCTCCCCCCGCCCGCCTGAGGCCGCGCAGTCTTCTTCGGACGGTGGGCCTGTTCCTTTCGCGGGGCTCCGTCCGCCCGTCCTTCCCGCCCCCGCAGCCTGTGCTCAGCTCGACGCCTCCGGCCGGAGGGGGGACGGCGGGGACTGGCAGCCCTCCGGCCCTGAGCTGGCCCCGCGGGGGCGGACTTAGGCGGGGCAGCCCGGCGTCGCCTACAGGCCGGGTTGGGTCGCCCCCGGAAAAGCTCTGGGAAAGTGAGGAGAGGCTGCCCCCGCCCCGCCCCCTGGGGCCCCCTCCCCACCCCACCCCGCCCCCTATGCAACGAGGAGAGCGCTCCCGGAGGGGCTCCCCCGCGACCTCGTGGGCGAAGCGGCGAGAAGGGAGCGGCGCGCTGCCGGGGGGGAGGGAGCGCGCGATCCCACGCCGCCGGGGGTGTCGCGGGGCGCTCCAGGCACAAGGCGGGGCGACACTGTCTCCAGAGGCGAGGCTTTGGCGCCGGGGCGCGGGAGAGCCCGCGCCGCGCTCCTCCTGGGTATTGCTCGTCGACCCGCTCAAGCCGCCGCGGAGGGAAGCGGGGCCCGGCTCCGAGGAGGACGCGCGGGAGACGGACCGCCTGGCCACGAAGTGGCTCTCTGAGCCGGCGGGAGGGCGCTGGGAGGGCGGCAGCCGTCCCCCGGGGGCCTGGAGCGAGCCCTGCCCGCGGAGCCGCCCACCCTGGGCGCCGGCGCCTCCCACAGCAGCCCGCGCGCTCTCCGGGGGCACCTCGTGCCAGGCACGGGCGGAGGACGCCCCCTCCCCTCGGCCCGTCCCGTCCCGGAGGCCTCCCTCCCGGGAGGAGGAGGAGGAGGAGGAGGGGGCGGGCGGGGGAGCAGCCGAGGGCAGCCGCAGGGGGCGCGTGGGAGGCCGAGGAGGAGGAGGAGGAGGAGGCGGAGCCCTGCAGTGGGAGAGAAGAACCGCGGGGTTCCGGGGGCGCAAGGGCCCCCAGGGCCCCCACTCCAGGCCCTCCCGAGAGGGGCCGCCCCTGCCTCTGCTCAAGGACCCCCCAAAGGGGCGCCCCGTCCTCTGGGGCGGCAGCTGAAAGGCCCCTTCCCCCGGGACCCCCTCCGCCTGCCTGCCTGCCTCGTCCTCTGCCGCCTCCTCCGGTCCTTTGGGGTCTCCGGCAGACGGAGGGGAAGCGGGCCTTGGCGCCCAGGGCCTTCCCCGGGGAAAGCCGGGGCTCTGCCGTTGAGCCGGGGCCCTCCCGCCCCCCACCATAAAAAGCTCCCTGGCCCTCTTGGTGTGCGATAGGAGCCTAGAATCCTAGAGCTGGAAGAGACCCCCGGGGCGTCCAGTCCCACCTCCTTCGGCCGTGCAGGAGCCCGCGCCGAAGCCCCCTCTCTCTTGGACGGACGGCCAGGACTGGAGCTCGTGCCGACCGTCCCCGGGGCCGCCCCCGTCCAGCCACTGGGCCGGACGGAGCCCCCGGGGAGCCTTTCCCCGGCGAGAGCGGAGGTGGTCGACAGAAACCCCAGGCTTCTTCACCACAGAACCGCAACAGCCCTGGCGGGCGAGGCTGCCCCTTGGCCAGACAGATCAGCCTCACAGAGCGCTTCCGCCGCCTCCGGTTCTGGGATCCGCGGTTTCGTGAGCTCCTTAGGCGTGAGAAGCGAGTTTAAAGTCCGCTCCCAGCTACGAATCCCAGCGGGAGGGCGCAGCGCCGGAGGCCCACCCGGGACGGGCCAGGCGGTCTGATCTTGTCGCCATCGGACCGCAGCGCTCTCAGCGGCCGTGGCTTGGGAGGCGCGCTGCCCAGGGAAGGGGCCTCTCCCGCCCCCCACCTGGCACTGACTGGCACTGACTGGCAGGAGGGTGAGACGGAGGGGGGGGGTGCGTGGGCGCAGCTACAGGCCGGCCTTGGGGGGAGTGGGGCTGAATTCCCCACTTATCCAGGGAGAGCCCCTGCCCTGCCCCCTCCCCTCTGCCTGCCCATCACCCGCCTCAGGCGGCAGATCGGGGGGGGTCCTGAAAGGCAGGCACTGACAGGGAGCCTCCTCCTCCTCCTCCTCCTGGCAGGGCCCCCCTCCCCTCTGCCCGCCAGCTGCGGCCTGGGCTGGCCGGGATCCCGGGACTGCGCCGCCCGCCCTCCTTCGCCGGCCCGCTCCCTTCCTTCGCCCCCGGGAACGGCCCGAGCGTCGCGCCCGCGCCCTCCGGCCAGGACAAGCGGAGGACCCCCGCCCTTCGCCGTCCCAGAGAGAGAGCCGCCCGAAGTGCGAGGCCTCTCTCCCCGGCCGGGAGGCCCCCGGGTGCCCGGCCGCCTCGGGGGCCGGCGGAGGGTCGCTCCCGAGGGAGAGCCCTGCGCCTCGGGGCCGGAACGGGCGGCCTCCGCTCCCGCGGGAGGAGAGCCGAGAGCCTTGGCGACGGGGCGGGCAAAGTCTCGGCCCCGCCCCGCCTCCCAACGCCGCCCAGGTGGGGCTGCCCGGCCGGCCTGCGGCGAGGAGGCTCTGTCTGGCGCGCGCCGCCCGGGAGGCAGGCAGGCAGGCAGGCAGGCGAGCAAAGGCCCCCGCGGCCCCGCTGCCCCCCCGGCTGCGGCTCCTCCTGCCCGCTCGCTCGCCCGCCCGGCTGCGGCTCCAGTGGCAGCATGTTCCAGCGGCACCACCGGAGCCGCGTGACGGTGGCGCGGGGCTCGGCCCTGGAGATGGAGATCCGGCGCGGGCGGTTCCGGCTCAGCCTCCTGGGCGACCCCGAACAGGTAGGCGCTCCGGAGGCCTTCTTCTCCCTCCGCCCCAGCCTCCGGGGGCCCCGAGTCGGGAGGGCGGGGCGGCTGAGCGGGCGCGGGCGGCAGCCGGAGCAGCCTGGTCCCGTGGGGCGGGGCACCCGCGGCGGCCGCCCAGCCCCTCCGTCCGCCTGAGCCCGGGAAGGGAGGGGGCGTGGGAGGCGGGGGCAGGAGGGAGACGGCGACCCGCCCGGCCCTGGCACCCGAGGGAGAGACGGAGACCCCCCCGCTCACCCCGGCTTAGCGGCGCCCCCCGGAGTCCCCGGTGACCCCTCCGGAGGTGGTCGGATCGGCCGGGGGAGGAGCACAGCCCAGCGAAAGAGGTTCCCCCCACACCTCACAGGGGCTCGGGCTGCCCCGGTCCTCCTTCCCGGGGCCCAGCGATGCCCTTCGAAAGGGGCCCCGGGCAGCCTCCCGGCATTTGCCCCCCTCGCCCTCCCCGCCCCACCTAGGATGCAGACGGCGGGTTTGCTTCTCGCGTCTTTCGTGCGTCGGCAGCAAGTGCGGACACATTCTGGGCTGTATCTGCACCGCACGTACCAGCTTCGGGCCAGCTTAACTCAAGGGTCCTTTTCCTGGGATGGTAGTTCCGGGAGGGACTGCAGTAGGGCTCCCCTGTCTGCCTGGAGGGAATTCTGAGCCTCCACAAACTACACCTCCCAGGATTCCGTGGGATGGAACTGTGGGCCTCCGGGGGTGCGGAACCAGTCCTGTTGTGCAATGTGGAACCTCCGGGCTGGGTTCTCATTGCCTCTGCGCTGCTGCCACACCAGGTTCCCTTTCCCAGGAACTGCTCCCATCCCTCCAGCCTGCGGGAGAGATCTGGAATTTCTTGCCCGACCTGAGCTCCCTTTCACTGGCTGAGGCTGAACTCCTTTCCCCTGTGAGGGCTTTTCTTTCTCCTGGTTCGGAGCCAACACCTTCCCGCTCGTTCTTGGCCCCTTTCGTTTAAATGGAGATAGTTTCATGTCACCAACTGTCTGTCCCACCTCACTGCTCACTTTTAATTCCAGATCGTGAGTGAACAACCTTAAAAGTGCTTCTTCCCTTACAGATTTGGTGGGGAGAGCCCCTCTTTACATCCCTCCAGTGTGAGAACTCCCCATTGATTCCCACACACTGCTGCCCATTCTTTAAACCAGTCACAGACCCACAAGAGCATCCCTCCCCCACAGCTGCTCAACTTGCCCATGGGTCTGAGGTGCAGGACTTTGCCAAAAGCCTTTTGGAAGCAAACAGAGACTTCTAGATTCCTCCCCCCCCCGGCAAGCTTGGCCCAGTCAGCTCCTTGCTGACAGGCTGGAGAGGGAAGAGTTCCCTTTGGGGAAGCCAGCCTGACTCCTCTCCAGCAAGGCTTGTCCTTCAATACTCCATTTCTGCGCCACACTCTTATAGTGCTACGCTTCCACTTTCAACATCCTATGGAATCCTGGGGTTTGCAGTTTAGGGGGGGGGCTTCTGGAGATGGCCTTTGAGGCCCCTCCCTAAACTGCAAACCCCAGGATTCCATAGGATGTTGAAAGTGGAATAATCGCGCTATAAAAGTCTAGTGTGGAAATGGCCTTGGTAGTGTTCACTTGTCCTAATGCTTTCCACCAGCTTACCCACAACAGATGTTACACTCATAGATCTATAATTTCCAGATCTCACCTTCAGCTTCTCTCTTCCCTCATCACATTTTGCAAACGGACGTTGCATCGGTCCCCTCCTTCTGATCCCCCTTTTGTACTCCTGTAACTCTCTTTCCGTTCATGCTGAGCCCACTCCCAGCTGTGGTCAGGAACCCTGGGCCTGAGCATAGTGCTCTGTTGTTGCACCTGAAGGAAGGGGTTGAGCGCTTCTTCCTCGCCCTGCTTTCCTTTCTGGTTCCCTGGCCATTCCGTTCCTTTTTCTGAGGCCTTCCAAGAAGGGTCCTTATTGCCTGCAGTAACATGAGCAACAGGCTGCTCAAATATACTTGCATATTTTCCCATTTGCTGTTTGTCTACTCATGCACCTTTCATGCAAGCATGTGTGGTTCCCTTTTGTTCTCTTTCTCTGGGCAAAGCAATTCCTGATTTGTCCTTTTCGCCAGTCACTTCCTTGGCCCTGTTCTTTGGCCGAGCCTGTGCCCACTTGCTCTTGGCACTTCCTCTCCTGATCTCTGGTATGCTGTCTAGCTGGGTTTCTGTTATTGTGGGCCACTGTGGAGCCTTCTGGCGAGGCCTGGCCTTCTGCTTTCCCTTCCAACTGCCTTTTTACAAGTTGCCCCCCTCCCCTGGTGAAAAGTTTCCTCCCTGGAAATCCGGCGTGGACTGTGCTGGACCTCTGCCGCTATTTCCCACTTGGGCATCTAAATGAAATCGTTCGCACTGAGACCCTGGGCTCTGGTCTGTTCCGCCACCCTTCAGGCCTCCCACTGTGGTCCTGGTGGCACTGTTCACCGTGGATTCTGCCTGGGGCTGCCTCCATGCTGACAGTTCCACACACACCCCTTCTACAGCCCAGCGGCTTAGAATCTCTCACATCTTCCCTGGCCTTTGGTGAGCAGAATGCACATCTGTCCTAACTGTGGGAGAGCAAACAAATACCAGGTACTGTGGGCTGTATTTCAGAGGAAGGAATTGGCAAGAACACCCCTGAGTATGCTTTGCCCGAGAAAACCCTCTGACATTCGTGAGGTTACTGTAAATTGACTGGACAGCATATATGTACATGCATAGATGCACCGTTGGGAGTCACTGGTGACGGCCACACTTTTCTCCTTTGGACGTTTCCCTGAGCGTTTTGATGGGGGACAAAAGGATTGCCCCAGAATTATATTGGGGCTGAGCATTCTCACCTCATAGCCTAACCTGGAAGACCCCTGAGCCCCCTCCTCAGAGCTGGCCCTACCATTAGGCAAGTTGAGGCAGCGGCAGATGCTGGGTGTCATGAGAGGATGGGATTCAATGGAGCCATTCAATGGAGTTCTTGTTGTTGTCTTGTCACTGCCAGGGAATGAGAGGGATGCTGGGGGGGCTCTGTTGGCTGCCTTGGGGGGCTTATAGGCCTTGATTGGAGTGAGGGGTGGCACTGCCGTCTGGTCTGTCTCATGAAAAGGATAAGAGAGTTGGGGAGGAAAAAGGGAATGTGGAGGCAGCGTCTCTAAGGCTATCTGGTTTTTGTTTTCACGTAGGCTTTCATGGAACTTCTTTGGATGCAGCGTGGAGTGGTATGAAGGCCTTGGGTGAAAAGCATATTTATGCAGTTGTGGGATAGAATGTACAAAGCAAATCATGTGCCTTGCCCTAAATTTTTAAAGGGTTTTGAAAAGTGATGCCAGTTTTTCAGACCTTCACCGTGGTCAGTTAGCATTCACGTGTGAAAGCAATAAATCTGCTTACCAAAAGTCAGTTTCCCGGGGTTCAAAATTCTCTCTCTCTCTTTGCCTCAGTCAGCAAAATGTCTTGGGACAGCTCTGCCCCTGCTTGTAGCCTCTGCCCCCTGCCCTATCTCCAGCGCAGCTCTTTGAAATGCCCCAAGGCTTGAGGGTGGGAGAGGTGAGAGCAGAGAGGCAAAGCTCAGTTGTAGAAAAGCTGCAGTCAGGATTTCATCTAGGCATGGGAAGAGTGCCTTTCTGTCATCACTGAATAACAGGCACCCCAGGGTAGAACTACTGGATGGCTAGCCACGGGCAAGCTTCCAGCCCCCTGGGCTTTGCCCTTCCCTGGACTAAGTGGGAGGTCCCCCCCCCAAGAATGTCTCATCCTTTGGGTCCTGCCCCCACTAGAGAGCCCCTCTGCAGTGATGAGAGTGGGGCCATCAGAAGCCAGGCCTACTGTGCCTGGGGGTGGGACAGGCCAGGTGCCCCCCACACCTTTTCCACAGAAAGGGTGGATGCCAAATCCCCGCCCCTGCAGAAGGGAAGAACAAAGGCGCCTTTGTGGCTTCCCGGCTGGACTTGCCTCATTCTTGCCAAAAGCGGCAGCAGGAGTGGCCTCTCCTTCCCTCCCTCTCTCCCTCTCCCCTGGTCGTGCCCCCCCCACAAGTCTTCCCCTGATTTCTCTGCCTGGACATGATGCCCCCAACTGCCCTCCTGCTTCATAGAATCCTAATGCAGGAAGGCAGAATCCAAGCCCTCCCTTTGACAGAGGGCCACCCAGCCTCTCTTCAGAAACCTCTAAGGGAGGAGACTCCACCACACCCTCAGGCAGGAGCGTATTCCGCTGTTGAACCATTAAGCTGCTTTTACCTCTAAGTTTAGGTTCACGTTCGGGTGAAATCTCTTTTCCTGTAGTTTGAAGCCATTGCTCTGTGTCCAGGTGTCTGGAGGAGGAGAAGACAAGCTTTGCCCCCTCTTCCGAATGACATCCCTTCAGATTTTTACACATGGCGATCGTGGCCCCCTCTTCACTTTCTCTTCTCCGGGCTAACCATGCCCAGCTCCCTAAGCCACTCCTCAAAAGGCTTCATGATTTCCAGGCCTTTTACCATTCTGGTCACCGTCCTCCTGGGGCCCAACTCTGCTTAGCTTCTGGAATCAGAGGAGAGAATGAGCATGTTGTTCTGGGTGGCACAGGCTTGCCCGGTTCCTCTGCGGTTCCTAGAGTGACCCTGGAGCCCTTCTGGTGCCATTAAAAACTGCAGGTGGGACCCAGAGAGGAGTGGAGGACAGCTGGCAGGTTGGTGCAGCTGTGGAGCTTCTAGGATCGGAGAGATCCTGACCCTGCCTGGAAGTGCACTCCTTTGTGCATAGGAGCCACCCCAGAGCCACTCTTCTGCAGCCGTCTGTCTGAACTGGAGACTCCAAGCTGGGCAACTCAGCCTCCTGGCCTTGGTTTCTGGACTGGCGGTTCAGGAGGCCGGCTGGGACCTCTTGGCTTGCTGAGGAGGAAGGAGAGCCTGAACCCTGGGAGCTGTGGACCCAGCTGGCATCAAATGAAATCTGAACAGGACTACCAGCTTGGGGGGGGGGGCAAGAGAGGAAAAATGTAATCAAAACAAATGCATTATCCAGACAAGAAAGAGAGAGGGAGAGGGAGAGGCTTTGCAAGGCCCTCCCATAACTTGAAGCAAATGGATTGTTTTGTTCCAGGCTGTCCTCATGGGACTGTGAGGTCAGTCTCAGAAGATGGCTCAGGCCAAGACACTGGAGCTGAACTGCGGGGCGGGGGGGGGAATAAGTTTCCCAAATCTCTAGCCTTGTCCTCCCGTCTCTGTTGCTCTATCTCCTTGACTCCAGGGGGTGGTGAGCAGAGGAAATACATTCCCTGACCCCCAACTGAGCCAAAAGGACATGCCCTGGCCCCCCTCCTCCTCCTTCCCAGCTGGGCCAGAAGGACTTTGCCCCTTTCCTCAGCTGCCCTGAAAGTCATCAGCTCACTTCCTGAACAAAGGGAAGGTCGTGAGAAACTTTGGAGGACCACTCACACATTCAAGGCCGCTGGCAGCCTGGCCTGGATGGAGGCCCATTCCCATAAAATCTGAGTCACAAGAATTGCTTTGAGCAATTTGGGTTCCTGAGAGGTCATCCAAACCAACCCCCAATCCCACCACAAGATATACTAATCGAAAACTCAGTTCTCTGAAGCAGGATCCCAAGAGATGGCCGTGCTACTTGGTTTTGACATGAAAAGACATAAAGGGATCCAGGGTTACCACTGAGATGAACTGGGAAAAAGGAGGTCCTTGCTTCAGCTGCCCTGGCCTCCTCGTCATCAGGTGTGTTAGTCCAGCGGCATTTTGGTGTTGCTGGTCAGAGCTGGGAGAACCGGCCTGGATGGGCCCTCATGGGCCTGGCCCCGTGAAAGAGTCGCTTGTGCTGTACTCCTGCCTCCCTTGCTGTGGGCTTCTCAGGAGGGTGACATGATAGCCATGCTTAAACGTTTGAAGAGAGGTCACATGGGTGGCCTTCGGCACATCACACACTCTCAGCCCCAGAAAACCTTGTGATAAGGGTTACCATAAAAGTCAGAAGTGACTTAAAGGCACACAACAGCAACAACAACATACCGGTATGGAAGATGGGACAAGCTTGTTTTTTGCTGCTCCAGAGACTAGGATACAGTGGAGCAATGACTTGCTCCTAAACCTTAGGAAGGCTGGATGGCCATTTGGGGGTGCTTTGAGTGTGTGTTCCTGCATGGCATAAAGGGGTTGGACTCGATGGCCATTGTGGTCTCTTCCAACTCTCGATTCTAAGAACTTCCTTGTGGCAAGAGGTGACCGGCAGTGGAATCTGCTGCTGCCTCAGTGGAGGATGGTGGAGTCTCCTCCTTCTGTGGAGGTTTTTGAACAGAGGCTGGATGTCCATCTGTCCAAGGGAGGGCTTGGATTGTGTCTTCCTGCATGCCTAAGGGGGTTGGACTGGGTGGCTCCTGGGGTCTCTTCCAACTAGGATTCCATGATTCTGTTCAGCCGCAGGGAAGAGGCAGCTGCGTTAGGTGGCCCCTTGCTCTGGTGGCCCAGCCCTTTCTGGTCTCCCTGTGTATGCTTTGGGCAAGGCCACCTGAAGTGCAGGACCTGCTTATGTGTCCTCGCTTTTGGGTGGGGGTTGTTTTCCTTTTGAGGTCACTGCATTTTGCCATCTGAGTACAGCTGAACGTAAGTCTCATGGCTGCTGGAATGGGGGGAGCTGGCAGGTGGTTGGGGGCTGAAGTGCTCTGGGGGTGCAGCAGCAACAGAAAGGTTTCTTTTTATACATATCTTGTGGAGATGCTGCCTGTTTGATAAACTACTGGATATCACAAGGTGTGCTGAATTGTAAAAGGGCAGGGCTCCGTGGCTGGTGCAGGTTTTCCGGTGCTTGCTGCACAAGGCTAGGAAGCGGCTCACCTGTTGAATGCAAGAAGCCCCATCAGAACAATAATGGGAATGCTGCCTGATGGAGGCACATTTTGTAGAAGGGCGAGAGGGATGCTGGCAGCAGTGAAGGAGACTCGCGGGGAAGCCTGCGACCCCCTGCCTTAATCTGAGGCCTGGAGGGCTGCCTGCGGCCTGGGTCTTGCACTCTGCATATGCACAGAGGCTCCATGCTCTTTCTTTCACCTCCTTTATTCTCTCTCCCTGCCATCACCATCTCCTGATTTTTGGTGGGAGGGGAGGGGGAACTCTTTGCTCTCTTGGCTCACAAGCCCCCCTGTGTGTAGAGGAAATCCATCAAGGCAGGGTGCTGGGAGTGGCCCATGGGTCCCATGCCATTGTTTTTTTAAAAATAAGCGTCTTTGAATTGTGGGCCCTCCAGTGTCCCATAGAGCAGTGCTTCCCACACCATCTGACGTGAGAGGCTGGCACTTTCTCTTTTGCCCAGTATGCCAGGAACTGCCACCATCTTTGTTCCCCTGGGCTGCAACGGTTTCTTTCTCCCCCAGAAAGTCACCCGGGACCAGCAGTCAATGGGTCAGGGACCAGAACTGGGCCAGGGACTACCTGTTTGTCTAACACTGCCCTAGGGGGCATTTTCCCAGCCCTTCAAAGTCTTCTGGGTGGCCAGTGCTGCCCCCCACATTAAGGCAAGCAGGGTGCCCTGCAGTGTCACTGCTGGTGCCCCTTTGGGCAAGGATCTGGCAGCTCCAGGTGGCATCACTGGGGGTGCCATGGAGGAGGAAGTGGAGCCAAGAGGACATGCACCCCACCTTGGTGCATTTCCCTAGGCAGCCCTCCCCCCACTGGGAAGAAGGGGGGCCCCAGGAGCTGATTGAAAGTGGTAGGCTATGGGGGGGAGAATGCCACTGAAGCCCCCTCCCCAAATTAAAACATACACAACAGCTTCTTCCAGGAGAAAATAATAGCCAAGCACATCTGGGAGAAGACGGGGGGAATGGTCCAATTTTTTCACTGCTGTACGAGGTTTCTACCTGCAAAGCATGTGTCATGCATGAGAGAGAATTAAACATGTGTGGGTGTCCCTCCAACACCCCAAACTCTGAAGTCCAGAATGGTGCCCCCCAGAAACTGTGGGGAGGGATGCCTTCTGTTTGGTCCACGTGAGGAGTGGGCCCCAGGTCAGGCAGAGGGCTCCCCCTCACCGTGGCCTCCCCGGGCCAGAGCTTGTTGCGTGGCCCTGCACACGTCTGGGGACCGAGGCCTTCAGGAGGGGCCCCCCTCTGTGTCCCACCAGTGGGGGCAACGCACGGGGTGGACGTGGGAGCAGCCCTTCTTGGCTGTCGCGTCCCCAGTGCTGCTTGCTCTCCCCGCAGAGGCCCAACTCTGGCACCGGTGCTGATGCCATTCCACTGCCTGGTAATTGCAGATGGCAAAACCATGGTGGTTGTGTTTTGCATTGTTTTTTGCTAGGGGCCAGAAGATTTAGTCCAAATCTGCCAGTGTGTGTGCGTGCGCATGTGTGTATTTCACACTCTCTCAGCTTCAGAGGGAGGCAAAGGCAACTCCCCTGTGAACAAATCTTGCTAAGAAAACCCCATGGTAGGCTGGCCTTAGGGTTGCCTAAAGTCAGAAATGACTTGAAGGCACACAACAGCAGCAGCAGCAGCAGCAGCAACAACATTTTTGCGTTGTCTTAAAGAGTTTGCTTTAACTGGTCAGATTGTTTATTAGGCCTTTAGCCTGCTTAAATGACCCTTGCTGGTAAAGCAGACCTTCCTCCCGGCTGCCCTGCGATGCCTGGACGCAGGGTGGGACGGAGAGGCGGCCGTGCTCACGCCGTGGCAGCCCCACACCCCTCTTGCCCCCAAAGTGGCTGCTGGGGGGAAAGCTTGTGCTATGCAAGTGTTGAGGTGCTGAGGCAGGCAGGCGTCTCCGTGCGATCTTGTGGGGGGCAGTGGGGGGCACCCTACATGGGCGGCACATCCCTGGTTTGTTTTGGTCCTTCTCTGGAGAGCAGGGGGCGGTGTGGGGCAGGCTTAAGTCAGGGGCCTCCCGCTCTGACTGAGGGGCCCCCCTTGGGGCCCCATCGGCCCCTGATCCTCTGCTGGGCATCCAGGCGCAGCCTAGAAGAGCAGGGGAGGAGGGCACAGGAGAGTGCTCCTGCCCATGGGCCGAAGGCACCTGCCCCTCCGTGGCTCTTCTCCGCATCGCTGATGTGGGCTGAGGCCGGCTGGGGCTCCTGGTGGGGACGATGCCCCAGGAGCAGCCCAACGGTCCCCGGGGGCCACCTGCTCTCTGGCCTGGGGGGCACTCGGAAGGGAGGGCATTTGATTCCTAATGTTCCACTCCTCCTGCTTTGACCGCGGGCTGTTTTCTGCCGTCTGGGGCCTCCTCCAAGGTGACAACCAACCAAAAAGTATATTTTAAAGCATTCTCTAAAAACACATCACAGCGGTTTTTCAGAAGCCAAAGGCTGGACAGAAGAGGCGGGTCAGCGCAGCTAAAGCCTGGCTTCCTTTGGAAGGGAGGCCTTACAGGCTCCTTCTCTTGTCCCCGCCAGCCCAGCTTCTTTTGGGGGGGGGCGCAGCGCAGGGCCCGTGTGGAAGAGCTCCTAACCTGGGTAGGCGCACGGGGGAAGAGGGGTCTTCTGGACACCCTGGGCCCAAGCTCTTTAGAGCGTTGTGGGTCAGAATCTCCCGCTTGGACCGGGCTCGGAGGCCGATTGTGAGGCGAGGGAGTTTTGCAGTCTTTGCAGCCGGCAAACCGTTTCCCGGGCAGCTCCAGGCAGAGTCCATGGCCGTAGTCCGGCCGAGTTTGGTGGCAGCTGCCGAGAAGACAGCTGAACGGCCGGGGCGGCCGGAGTTGGCGGGGCCTGGGGCTGGCCGAGCGACCCGGCACGGAAGCGGAGGAGGGGCCTGCCGGTTGGGATTGGCCCGTGGGAACTGGGCCCGCTGGGCTGGCACGGAAGGTGGCACTGGAGAGCCCAGCATCCCCTGGGTGCTGCCCTCTGGTCGGGAGAGTCCCGCATGAGGGCGGGGAGCGCGAGGGAGGGAGCGCGGCTTTGCAGCTCTGGCACCCAAACGCCCTCCGCGGGCCGGCCTTGCCCCGCAGCCGCTGGTCCTCGGTGGGCTCGGCAAGCCCCCCTCGGGGCCCCTCCCGCCGCGCTGCCCCCGCCTCCGCCCCGCGGGGTCCCGCCGCCGCCTCCCCCGGCCCCGGGCGGGCCCGCTCCCTCTGCCTTCCGCCCGGGCGAGGGGCGCCGCCTCCGTCCCCGCGCCCGCTGGCTCCCGGTCGGAGGGAAGGCGGGGACGGCGGGCCAGCTCGGAGGGGCGGCCCTTGTAAGAGGAGCCGGGCGGCGGGAAGGGGCGGGCGGGCGCTTTCCTGTCTGGAGGGGAAGGGGCGGCCGGAGCGCCTTCGGGGCGCGGAAGCCGGGGGGGGCGCGGAGCCAAAGCTCGCCTGCCCCGGGCAGCGGGACCAGCCGGCCTCGGACGTCGGGGGGGGCGGCGGCGGCAGAGGCTGCGGAGCGACGGACCCCCTCCCCCTCCCTCCCGGCCGGGGAGCCCCCTGCGCGCGCCCCCGCCCCCTCCCCCCGTGGGTCCGCCATGGGCTGGGAGCCCCCGCCGCCGCCGCCGCCCCCTCCTCCCCCTCCCGCCGGGCGCCCGGGGCTCAGCCTCCCCGCGGGCCCCCCCTCCGCGGCGCTCCCTGCCCTTTGAGGCACACTGACCGCTTGTTCGGCGGTGGGAGGTCCCGGCGCGGGCCAAGAAAGGGCCCATTCTCTCGGCCGACGGGCCGGGGGCGCGGAATCCGCTGACGGAGGGGCCAGGGCGGGCGGCCCTCCGCGGGGCAGAGCCCCTCTTCCCTCCGCCGCCGGGCGCCCGGGGAGCCGTCCGTCCCTCCCTCCGTCCGTCGGCCGAGGCGCCTCGGGGCAGACGCGTCGCCCGGCCCTCCGCTCCCGCCATGCAGGGCCGGCTCCACATCCTGGAGGACCTCAACATGCTCTACATCCGGCAGATCGCCCTCAGCATCCCGGTGAGGCGCCGCCGCCCCCGCCGCCCGCGACCCAGCCGGCCGGACCGGGGGGGCTCCCGGAGGCGCTGGGGAGGGGGACCCTGCGGGGCAGAGGGAGGGAGGAGGGAGGGCGCCCTGCCGGGGGCTCTGGGAGGGCTCCCTCGTGCCCCGGCTCCCAGCCCTCCTGGCAGAGTCCTGGAGACCTCTGAAAAACCAGCCTTCCTGCCGCGCCGTTTTGCGGGGGAAGGCCCGTGGATGGCCTTTCTGTGCTTCTTTGATTCTCTGGGCCCCCTCCTTTGGAGGCCCTCTTTCTTTAAGGAGGGGCTGGACGCCCCTTGGTGGGGTGCCTCAGATGTCGGTCCCTGCACTGGCAGGAGGGGGTTGGACTAGATGGCCCCTGGGGGCCCTTCCCTCCCAACTCTGGGATTCTGGGATTTCCCACCGGTCCTTGTCGTGCTGCTTTGTCTCGGGTGAGGAAGGAAACACCCTGCTCGGTTAGAAAGGGGGAGTGGGGCAGCGGGTGCAAGACAGCCCCCCCTCCAGCAGAAGTGCAGCAGCAGAAGGTTGGTGAGGGACCCCCCACCGCCAGTGCTGCTGGAGGGGGATCCAGGAATTTGGCCCTGGCGTTCTTGCTCCCTCTGTTGCGTCTTGGTCGTGGTTTGTGTTGTTCTCGGCAGTGCGCGAGCTCCGTTGCAAAGCATTCCGGGAGGGGCCCCTTGGTCCAGGGGCCGTCCTTTGGTGCCTCCCCAAGGAGCCACCCGTTGGGGGGCTTGGGAGGGAGGGGGCCTCCCACGCGGGCTCTGTGACTCTGGATCTCTCTGCATGAGGCTCCTGCACAGTCTCTTGGGTCTGCTTGAGGACCCATGGCTGCCTTTCAAGCTGTGCTCTGTCCAAAAGGGGGGGAGCAAGCGGGGAGGGCCATGGGAGTTTCTTCTGAATGTCCTCCTAGAATGGCCTTGGTTTGGGGGTGCATTCCCCCCCCACTCTGCTAGTGTTCTGGTGGTCAGCTTGCGTGTCCCTGCGTGAGCCTGCCTGTGTGTGCATTGAGGTCTTCTGGAGAGACAGTCCCCCCCGCTCTGGGAGTCCCTTCCTAGGGAGGTCAGACCGGGGCCCTCCTTCCTGTCCTTTTGTGGGTAGATGGAGACCCCTCTGACTCAACAGGCTGTCGGGGAGGGGGCCTTATATGTTCTGTGCCGCCTAAATTTCTTATTCTCCTTTTCCATGGCTACGCTTTTAACTTCCTTGACAGCTCAGTCATATTTTCAGCTTTTGTGGGGTGTAATGCAGTCCCCCCCCTGCGCGCTGGTATCTGCTTTGACATTTGGAAGCTGCCCCGTGTCCCAGGTCAGGAGTTGCCAGGGCTCGTGCCTGGAAGGGTTCGTAGTCACAGTGGCCCAAGCAGAAAAGGCCAGGCGTCTTCTCTGGGCCCTCGGCCAATCCCTCCCTGTGCCTCACTCTGGCTGGCACAGAACTCTGAGTTAGAAGCGCCATCCCTCCTGGCATCCGAGAGAGACAGGGAGTGTGTGTGTGAGAGAGAGACAAGTCTCTCAGCTGTCAGGTTTCCTTTCTGCAGCGGTGCCATGTTGCCACCTTGGCATGCCGGGGTCTCCCCTCTGCCAGCGCACTCCATGGGTGTGTTTTGGTTGGTTGGTTGGTGGCTTCGCTGGCAGGAGAGGGTGCTCCGTGCTGGCGTGAGGTGGTAGGGTGGGCACTTCTGAGAAGGTTTCCCTTTCTGATTAAAAGCAGCCGTGGAGCTGAGCAGCCCCAGAGACAAACCCAAGGATCCCACCCCCTCCCCGAGAACTCTTGCCTGGCTGCCCAGAGTGTGGGCGGGCAGAAGCTGTGGCAGATCACAAGCAAAACAAGCCCAAGGGCCAAAGAAGCTGATTTGGGGGTGGAGGGAGGGACCAAGAGGCCCCTCCCTCCGCCCCAGAATCAGCTGCTTTGGCTTTGGCTTCCAGCAGGGTGGGCAGTGCCAGCCGAGTCCCAGTCTTGTGGTCCGGGCATGGGCGCGTTCTCCTCCCGGACTCCACTGGCACAGATGTGGCCCTTGCCAGGCTCAGCTCAGAGTCCCTGGCTGGCTTTCTTTTCCCAGGGCCGAAGGCTCCGGCTTCCGGGGGCTGGAGGAGGAGGCAGACCCTGGCAGGGGAGCTTTCTGGGTGCCACGAGGGTGGTGGGGAAGCAGACAGGTCGGGCCAACCAGCCCTCCATGGGGCAGTGCCTCTGGGCCTTTCTGCTGCACGGGCTCCCAGACATGCCCAGGAGAGGTGTGCTTGTGTGGTGCCCCCCTGCCATGCCAATGGAGCATGAAGCCCCCCAGCCTTGCCACTTGGATTTGCACCTCAGGCAGCAGAATTGGGGAGGCTGGAACTGAGGGGGTGGGGGCAGTCTTTGCCTTTTGTGGGAGGGGGTTTTAAAGCAAAGCTCAGTGGTGGTGTGTGGTGAGGACAGGTGTATGTGTGTGGGATGTGTGTGGTTCGCTGGTTGGGTGGCACAGAGGCACAAGATCCTCCCCTTGCAATCCCCCTTCCCACAATACACACTTTGTCCTCTTATCCCATAGGCATTGCTTTCCTTTTTCCCTGCTGAAGGGACTGCACTCTGCTTATGCCCAGAGTTACTCTTACTATTTTATGCTGACATGAGAGCAGGCTGTGGTGCGAGTGAGTGAGAACCCTGATTAAGCTGGGGGGGGGATGCGGAGAGACTGCTGAGGCCTGAGGATCCCTCCCCTCCCCGCCTCTACCTCCAGGCTTTTCCCAGAAGCCCAAGTAAGCCCTCCCTCCCCACCTCTGCAGTAATCTCCTGGTGGCCACAAGCTGATTAGCCGTGGCCCGGGCGTGGGGGCAGGGGAGACCAAGAAGGTGGTGGAGCCGATCTCTCCGTCCCCACTGCCAGAGCCTGGGGGGGCAACTATCTCTCCCCCCCAGTTTGTCTGTCCCTCCCTCCCTCCCCTTGCTCAGCTGGCAGGAGGGGGGTTTCAGGAGGGGCTGGCGGGGAGAAGCCTCTTCCCTCCTCTTCCCTCTCTCCCCAGAAGGAGGGTCAGGGGGCAACTGTTCTTCCCCCTCCACTTCCTCCTGGGTGGGGGGGTGAGGAGGACGTGGCGGCGGCTGTGACAGTGGCATCCCCTTCCCCTCCCCCACTGGCTATTTATAGGCAGCTGCTGATGTCAGTCCCTCCCCAGCTGCTTGGCTGGCCGGCCGGCTGGCGCTGGCGCTGTGGCCCTTGCCCGGGCAAGTGGCAGCCTCTTCCCTTCTCTTCCCCTCAGCTGCCTCTGCGTCCCCCTCCCCCCTGGCTGCGGCCCCCTCCTCCCCACTTTCTCGCTCGCTCGGCTCAGCTGTCGCCTGCAGCTCCGCAGCAGCTGCTGCCACGCCACGCCACGGGCGCTTTGCCGCAGCAAGCAGCCAGCCCTGCCTGTGGGCCGGCGGGTGGGCAGACTGGCTCAGGGGGTGGGCCATGAGGTGGGGGGTGGGAACTAGGGCAGCTGGGCCAGCAGCAGCAGCAGCAGCATGGAGAACGGAAGGGTTGCCAAGGTGAGTGCCCGTGGGCAGGTGGATAAGCGGCTTCTGTGCCCCGGTGGGTGACTGGCACATGGGGTAAAGTAGGGCATGCATTCATCCTCCGCCCCCCTTCCCTGCACCCCTCTGACCCTTCCCTCTGTGGCTGCCCGATCCCTCCTCAGAGGATTTGCTTGCTTGCTCCTGAAAATGCCCATTTTTTGCTGTCTCACCGTCATTTGGTGCCAGTCTTGTAGAGAGAGGTCTTCCCATGGGCGGGCTGCTGGTGCCAAGGAAGAGCATCCTTTGCAGATGTGCTGCGTTGTTCTGTGTGTCTGTGTGTGTGTGTGCATGAGAGAGAGAGTGATGCGGAGGGAGGGGGGTCTCTTCCATATCTGGCACTGGTGCAAGGCCGTTGAAAGCAGTGCTGCCCCCTCCCACCCTTGCTGAATGCCCAAGGGTGTGCCCGTAGGACAGCTTGACCAAGGCAAGGTTTTAGGGCCAGTAGTCAAAAGCCCTCCCAGCTGCATCAAGCCGGAAAGGGCTGGACCCCCCCACCCCCCAGCATGTAGCTGCTAAGGAAAGGAGAGGCTGGCTGGGGGTTCCAACCCTTTTTGGAAGCCCCAGGGTGTCCTTTCCTCATCCTCAGATAACAGGTTGAGTGAGTGGGTGGGCAGCATTCAGTGTGTGCTCTTTTACGCTGTCATTTCATGGTCCTGGGTAGCATGAGCTGCTTGGCACATGGATGCCACACCTGAGGGTTCTGCCAGCCTTGGGATCTCAGCTGGCACCCCCTCAATGGGTACCCTGAGTGGGGGGGCAGGGCACTTCACTTCCCCCAGGTTGGCATAGCAGTTGCTCAGCAGGCTTGGTCTTCCACTGCAGGTGGGCAGTGCCCCCTTGCCACCCCCAGTTGAGCTCATGTTCAGGAGGGGTGTAAGGCTGGCCATTTCCCTCTCTGCCCCCTCCCCACTTCCAAAGCCTGCTGGGATGGATTGCGAAGCTCCCATCAGTGGGCTCCCTCCCACCAGAGAGGAGGATGCACTTTGCACATGCTCTAGTGCATCTCTTTTGATGCGGCCAGTGCTTTGTGCTCACTCTCTAGACCTGAGTCCTCACATGTGGAAAACAGAAGCCCTGGAGCCCCTTGTTCCCCGGGGGGGAGATGTCATCTGGAGCTCACATGCCCTTTGGTGCAGGGCAAGGGTCGGGATTTGGGATGCCCACTGCTGTCATTTTGTGTGGGGTGGACCTTCTTCTTTCAAGTCCCCATTTGCAAAGAGATAAAAGCCTCCCCTATTTGTGGAGTGGCCTTGTCCCCTTTGAGCAGCGAGACCTCTGAACTTGGTGGGCCGGGGCAGAAATGTCTGGCAGTTACTAGGAAGGAATGGGAGGGGGAAGATGGCTGGCACTGATACCCTCCGGCACTGTTTTGGGAGTCCATCTCCGTCTGCCTCCAGCTGGCCTGGAGGATCTGTAACAGATGGCTGAGGAAGAGCACTCTGCACATGCTTAAGGGCAAGGCATGCTCCTTCTCCTGAATCCAGCCATTTCAAACAGGGTCTGGGGCTGGGCTATCCTTGCAGTGGTTGGAACCTGTTTCCATCTCCTGAGGGACTCAGGTCTTGCAGAAGGAGGGGAGTCACAGAATCACAGAATCCTGCAGTCCTAGAGTTGGAGGGGTGCCCATGGAGTCCAACCCCCTATTTGTGCAGGATCTCTGGCTGGAGCATTCCCTGCAGCAGGGGGCTGCCCAGTCTCTTTCTGAAGGCGTCCAGAGAAGGAGAAGGCCCCACCTGTGTGACTGTGGCCGGAGGGGGGACACGCTTTGTCTGTGTGTCCGCTCCACTCCTCATGACGCTGTTCTGAGCCGCTCTCGGCCGCCGCCCTGGATCTCTAAAACAGATCCCCCAGACCCACCAAACCCCCGTGTCTTCCAGAGTCCTGCCTGGCAACTTGGATTGGCAAGTCAGGCACATCCCAGGCTGGAGGGCCAGGGGAGGGCTTTGGTGATGTCCTCCTGCATGGCCAAAGGGACTGGGTGGCCTGGATGGCCCCTGGGGTCTCTTCCAGCTCTATGATTCTTTCTGTGGAGAGGTTGGGGACAAAACCTGAATAGCACAGGAGGTGTCTCGGTGGTGATGTCACAGGGATGTCGTGCCATTAAGTATTATGAATTCAACAACAACCATAGTTGCTCAGAATATGTCACTCGGGTTTTTTAAAAAGTCTAGGACAAGAATACATATGTCTGTGTCAATTTTTGAGGCTGTGCTCTTGCCCTGAGATTCCTCCTGGAAACAAATGGCCGGGCCCTGAAATCCGGCCACCCTCCTGCTTCTCCTGCGTGCGCCGGGTTCCCTGGGGACTTTTGTTCTTCTGCCAGTGCGCGCCTCAGCTGCCTGCACACATGCCCGCAGCCTGATTCTGCCCCCTCCCTCTCTCCCTCCCTCTCTCCCTCTCCAGGGCACGGACATCCAGAAGAAAATTGACCATGAGATCCGGATGCGGGAAGGAGCATGCAAACTGCTGGCGGCCTGCACCCAGCGCCAGCAGGCCCTGGAGGTCACCAAGAGCCTGCTGGTCTGCAACAGCCGTATTCTGGCCTACATGGCTGAGCTGCAGCGCATGAAGGAGGCACAAGTCATGCAGCGCATGGCCCGACGGTGAGTGGGCGGTGGATGTGTGCTTGCATACTTGTGCATGTGCGTGGGAGAGAGGGAGAGTGAGAGAGAGCGCTCTGACTGCGCTGCCGGATCGGGGCTGTTTTTGGAGCCAAACCTGTGGCTTAGGGACAACCCAGGTGATGTCAGATGGGGGTGATGTCACATGAGGCACAAGTTACTGGTGGCATCATTAAGGATGACTCATTAAGCATCAACAACATTTGCACGGAGCGTGCCATTCAGATTAAAAACTCCAGGTGATTAGGAAGATATAGGTGTGCTTTCTGACAGTGCTCTCACCCAGAGATTCCTCCATCTTGCCCTGGGAGCTGGAGAAGAGAGCCAGGCCGGAGATCACAGAACAGCAGCCCTGGTCCACTGGCGGAGAAGGCGCCCTCTGCCTTGACCCCTTCCCTTTGCAGTTGCCCAGATGAGTGTCCGGTGATTTTCCCTGAGGATTTGGCGGAGGGGGGGGCAAGAGGCCTAGGTGGTCTGGCCTGTGGCTTGTCTGGCCAGCTTCAGTGCCGACCTGCGTGTGAAGCTGCAGGTGGGACTCATGGGGCTAAATGGCAGCAGGCTATCGAGGGCGTCTGTCCCTCTGCAGCCCTCTCTGATGGTCTCCTCCTTGCAGCCCTTCTTCTCCAAAGAGAGAGTATCACTGAGTGAACATAATTATCGCTTAATTAGTCCTGCAGGGGTAAGGGAGGGCAGGTCTCGAGGGGGCCCAAACTAGCATCTCCTGCAGATTTGGAGATCAGCAGGTACCAGTTTCAGTCTTGGCTTTTCACCTTCCCTGCTGAGTCTCAGGGTTGGGGTGGGGGGACGTGGGATATAAAGGAGAGTAAGGGGGCCATCACGGGGGGGGAGGACAGAACCCCCAAGGAAGACTTGGGCCTTCTTGGAACAAGCAGCCTCTATGGGGACAGTCACCCTTGGCTGGCAATAGATGGGTAGACCACCCAAATGAAATTGCCATGGGTGGGCTGGCAAGGGCACCGTTATGCAAAGCGGCTCTCTGTGGAAGGCGCCACGTTATTTGCTGATCCTTCCAGGGTCCCCCGATTCTCTAACAGGATCCAAGCCATTGATGGCCCAAAACTCCTGTCAGCCACACACCTGAGTGACTGTGGAAGTGAGCATGGTGGTGCTGACGGTGAACCGATGGCATCTTATTTTAGATGAGGCTTTGGGATGACATGTTCCTAGCGAACCCTGGATAGTGCTGGGGCATGAGTGCGAATCCAGGAGCCTTCCCCAGCTGTTGTTGGACTGCAACTAGCCAGCATGGCCAGTGGTGAAGAATGCTGGGCCCACCCGTGGGCTATGGAGGCAGGGAGGGGTCACAGCCCCGTTGTTCTGCTGGGCTTCTTGGTGCCGCTCAGGACCCTCCATCCTTGTGGGATGCCTTGGAGGATTGGGGCCACAGCCCCAGGGAGCATCTGCCTCTTTCCAGAAGGTGGGGGAACAAGAGGTGGTGTTGGGGGGCTGCTTTTCTTACACATGTGGGTTTTCTTGTGCAGGACATTTCCATGGTGGGCCCCCAAACTGTGGAACTCTCTTCCCAGAGAGATTTCGTTCTTTGCATTGTCAGAAGCTGGAGAAATGCTTGAGTTTCCTTTTCTGCCATCTTTTCTTTTCTGAACCAGATTTTCCTGCTTTTCACTTTAATGGTGCCTGTGTTCCAACAGGATTTTGTTTTGTTTTTAAATTAGTTCTCCCTTCGTGAGAGGTTTATGAATAGTGAATTGTTTAAATAAGTTTTTTGTACAAAATAAAAGGTGCCACCCCAGCAGTAATTCTGTTCCCCTGCCTTCTCAGAGATGCTTAATGTTCTCCGTTGCTTATAGAGGGCATGCTCTGGACTTTTGCGTAATGGCCCGGGCAGGATGGAAGTCTTGCCCTGCAGTGGGGTGGGGTATGGGGGTGTCCCTGCCCTCTGGTTGCTTCTGACTTGCTCCGTTTCTGCTTCTCGCTGCCCCACAACCCTTCCCACTGCATACCTCAGCCCTTCAGATGCCGGCCCCATGGAAGACCGCCTGCCGTGCCGTGGCAAAGTCTGCATCTCGGGTAAGGAGCTGTTTTCATTGTTTATGTTTAACTATGTCATTAATTCATGTCTCTCCTTTCTTCTAACAAAGTATAGCCAAAAAGGGAGCATCAGGGTGGTGGTGTGGTCTGTAGGAAGGATTGTGGGGTTCGAATCTCATCTGCTCAGCTCTGGGGGCCCACCCTCTCCTCCTGGCCTCAGAGGAAAGCAGTGCTGGTAAATCTCCTCCTGAGTAGTAAATCGACCAAAGAAAACCCTTGGATGGGGTCCCCATCAGACTGGTGGCCTTCTGGTCACCATAAGCTAGAAATGACTTGAAGGAACACAGTAAAAATGACAGCTACAAAGTCCCAGTAATAATAACTTAAAAGTTATTTTTTAAAAATTAGATAAATTATCATACTAAAATACTACTAATCTAATTTGAAAGGCAGAACTTGTGTCTGATCTCAGAAGCTGAGGCCTGGTTAGTACTTGGATGGAAGAGTGCCAAGGGGTGCCAGGTGTGGAGGGCTGTGTTTGGCGGACCACCCCCCATCGCCCGCTCCTCGCCTAAAGGAAGCCCCGTGAAGTTCAGGGGTCGCCATAGGTTGGCAGGGTGCTCTCACCCACGTAGTCTAATGTAAAAGTACAGCTGGCCCTCCACACTTGCAAGTTTAACTTTCATGGATTTGATTATTTGTGAGTTTCTTCTTCGTGGTCTCTGTGCCTTCATACACTAGGAGCTTTAGCGCCTGCGCGGTAGCGTTCGGAAACTTCTAGAGCTTGTTCGCTTGGCGGGAAACCCCTCCCCCACGCCGGTACTGCGCATGCTCCTCCCGCCGAGCAACGGTCTCTCCTCAGTTCTTTCTCGTCCGCCGCCGCGTACGGAAGGTTCTTTAGTTTGTTCCTCTCACGTCGTGCTTGGCTTGCTGTTTTTTCACGGTTTTACGGACTTTCGGACTGTCTTTGACCTCTCTTTCGGACTCCCCCTTCGGCTTTCGTCTTTTTTGGATTTCGGAGTTTGGCGTTTCTTCGTCTTATGTCCGCGCTCTTTAAGAAGTGCGTGTCCTGCGGCCGCAAGGTTGCCCTCAACGACGGCCATAAGGAGTGTCTCTTCTGTTTGGGCGAGTCCCACAATATCCGGACTTGCCAAATTTGTAGGGATTTTACTCCCCAAACTCTTCGCAACCGCTCCGCGAGACTCAAATCTTTTTGTTGGGAGCAGTCTCTGCGGGCGATAGACGAGACCTCCACTTCCAAGATGGCCGACAAGAAGACGACCACGCCATCGACGGTATCGGCGGCTGCCGTTCCGTCCACCTCGTCGGTATCGGGCTCGGTACCGGCGAAACGCCGATCTCGGCGTTACCGAGGATCCCGAAGCTGTCGGCGGCTGCCAAGTCAGCTAAAGGATCCTCGACGGCGAGGAAGGCTGAGGCTCCCCTGACGGAGACGCCTGCTAAAAAGCGCCCTGCTCCGGACGGAGGCAAGGGCAAGGAGAAGGAGAAGAAGAAGAAGAAGAAGGAAAAGAAGCGCTCCCCGGCTGGGGACGCTAACCTCCTACTCCTCCTCCTACTCAGCAGCCTTCCAAAGGGCGAGGCGAGTCCGTCGACCTCTCGGAGGATGAGATCGAGGACGTTCCCCAACAGCGCCCGGACTCGCCTGTGGCAGACCCTCCAACCCTGGTGGAGGAGCGCCACCGCCCTCTTAGCCGTCGCAGGTCGGCCGACCTGCAGCAGAGAGAGCCCTCTGCTTCTCCGGAGCGGCGTTCGACCTCCTTCAGGTCCCGGTCCCGCTCTTCCGAGCGTCCGGTGGCCTCGCCGCCTCCGAGGGAGACAAGAGAGGAACAACCTCGCTCGTCTGCCTCCAGATACACCTCGGCGTCCTACGTGGCCAGGTACGCGAGGGAATCTGAGTGGAGAGAGCGCCCGGCCTCCTATCGGTCGCATTCGCCATCGTACCGGGATCGGTACCATCGTGGCCCGAGTCGCTGGGAGACCTTCCGGAGGTCCCGGTCACCTCGTCGACAGCGCGAATCGCGCTTGCCTAGAGGGGACGAGGCTCGGTACCGTCGACGCCGAAGCCGATCTCCGTCGGACCGCCGCTCCTTCAGCCGCTCTCCCTCCCCTCGATATCATAGGGCGAGGGAGCCTTCACCACGGTATCGGGCGATATCGCCACCTCCTAGGGTCACGGCAACGGCGACGCGCCCTACGGAGTCGATGGTGACTGAGCGGGCTACGACGACGTCAGCCTGCCAGACTACCCCGGTCACCACCAAGAGGGTGAAATCCGTGGTCAGCCATCCCAAGCGGGACGCTGCTGCTACCACCGCCCCGGCTGCGGAGAAGCCTAGGAAGGCAACACCTGCGGCGACTACGAAGGAGCCGGAGAGCGAGCGGCGAGAGGACTCACCGAGCTCGGAGTCGTACGACTCGAGTGCGGAGTCTGAGGTGTCTGAGGCGGCCTCCCAGGAGTCTCCTCCGTTGGGATTCGGGGACCCGATCCCAGATTCTGCTCCAGAGGACGTCCACCAGTTCTCTGCGATGCTGCTCCGCATGGCCACTACCCTCGGCCTTAAGATCGCCGATGCGGAGCCGGAGGACGACGATCCAGCCTTCTCCGTTTTCGAGGAGAAGCGACCTTCCACGGCCCCGCTGCCTCTCCTGCCCCGGGTATCCAGACTGGTGAAGGCCGCCTGGGATAGACCGGCCTCGGTCAGCCGATACCGCAGCGGTTAGAACACCTCTACAGGGTGCAGAAGGATAACGCCGGTTATCTATTTAATCACCCTGCACCGAACTCTGTGGTCGTCGAGTCCGCGCAGACGAAAGGCTCCGGCAGGCAACACACCACCCCGCCGGAAAAAGAGGGCAGGAAGTTGGACGCCTACGCAAGGAGGTTCTATTCGGCTGCCTCCTTGCAGATCAGGCTGTCCAACACTCAGGCTTGCCTCGCGGCATACCTGAAGAAGGTGCTCGATCGCCTGCAACCAGCGATGGAAGCGGTACCGGAGGACATCCGCCAAGCCTCCTCCGTGATCTTCAATGAGGCTATCTCCATCGCTCGGCACCAGATGGCCTCCTCCCGGCACGCTGTGGAGATCGCCTCCCGGGTCATGGCGGATCCGTCGGCCTCCGCCGCCATGCTTGGCTTCGACCGGCCGACATCCAGGAGGACACCAGAAGGAGGATTGAAGATTCCCCTTCGACGGTGAAGGCCTCTTCAATTCGTCCACAGACGAAGCTTTGGACAATCTCGTCAAGGCGAGACTGACCGCAAAAAAGATTGGGCTGCAGCCGGCCACGCAGACCCGCAGGGCCTCCACCTTCCGACCATCCTGGCGACGATCTTCCACCTCGTCGTTCCAGCGTTCGGCCCAGTCTGGACAGTCGAGACCGTCCTCCGGCTCATCGGCCAGGCGCACGATTAGGCGGCGCCCGCCTTCGTCGAAGAAGTCCTCCTCCGAGACAAAGTCTCGGTTTTGACGTGCCTGGCAGGACCCACCAATACCCACTCTTCAGCCTACCATCAGCGCTCGGAGACCGACCGACTCTCGCTCGACACCTAGCGGAGTGGCAGTATGTCACTACGGACTCTTGGGTGCTTTCCATCGTCCGTCTTGGCTACGCCATCGAGTTTCTCGAGATCTCCTCGTGGCGTTTATTACTCCACGCCGTCGAGTCCGGCCCTCCTGGAAGAGATCCAATCCCTCCTCCAGAAAGGGGCGATCGAGCGGCTCCCGCAAGAGGCCAAGACCACCGGCTTCTTCTCCAGGTACTTCACGGTACCGAAAGCCGACGGTACCCTCCGGCCGATCCTAGACCTCAGAGGGGTGAACTACTCATCCGCCCCAAAAGGTTCAAGATGGTCACGATACCGTCGATCCTACCCTTCCTACATCGAGGGGACTGGTTCGCCTCCATCGATCTCCGAGACGCATACTTCCATATCGCCATTCGCCCGCAGCACAGATGGTACCTCCGCTTCGCAGTCGACGACACCTGTTACCAGTACAAGGTGCTGCCGTTCGGACTCTCGACTGCCCCAAGGGTCTTCACCAAGTGCATGGCCCCGGTGGTATCCTACCTGCGGACGAAGGGCGCTTCCGTCTTCCCCTACCTCGACGATTGGCTGTTGGTGGCGTCCTGCAAACAGAGACTTTACCACGACGTCCACATGACGTTGTCACTCCTGACCCGCCTTGGTCTACGAGTGAATCCGAAGAAGTCCCACCTCGAGCCGGCGAGGATCTTGGACTTCATCGGGGCGACGCTCGACTCGACCTCCGCCAGGGCGTACCTACCAGAGTCTCGAGCACAAACTTTGATCCGGGCCGCCGCTCACGCTCGTACGGCCCCGACGTTATCCGCGAGAAGCGTCCAGCAGCTCTTGGGCTACATGGCTGCGACGACCGCTGTGACATATCTCGCCAGGCTGAGAGCAAGACCTCTTCAACACTGGTTCGTCCGCATATTCGACCCCTGCGAGACGAACAGACACTCCGACTGCAGCTGCCGGGAGACGTCCGCTCATCCCTCCGATGGTGGCAGTCGCGACGCAATCTCATGTCGGGGATGCCTTTCCAACAGCCGACACCGAAGGTGACGGTAACGACCGACGCCTCCCTGTATGGATGGGGTGCCCACTGCGGCGATCTCAGAGTCCGCGACAGATGGACCGACGACGAGACCGCTCTCCATATCAACGCGCTGGAGCTGCTCGCCGTCTGGAAAGCCCTACGGGCGTTCCGCCATGCCGTGGCGGGGCGCACGGTCCTGATTCTGACGGACAACACCACCGCCGTCTGCTACATCAACAGACAAGGGGGGACTCATTCCACGACCCTGCTCGACATCGCGCTCGGCCTGTGGGAATGGTGCATTCGCCTGCACACGCATCCCGTGGCGGTTCACCTGGCCGGGCAGGAGAACACCACGGCAGACGCCCTCAGCAGGGACACCTCATCCCATCACGAATGGTCTCTCTCCGGAGAGGCGTTCAGACTGATTCGGGACCGCTGGGGCGAACCATCGATCGACCTCTTCGCGACCAGGGAAAACGCGAAGTGTCGCCGATTCTGTTCCAGAGCGGGCCACGATCGTGCCTCCATCGGGGACGCTTTCCAGTTTCCGTGGACCGGGGAACTCCTCTACGCGTTCCCGCCGTTCCCGCTGCTTGGCCGGACGATATCAAAGATCCTCGCCGACCGAGCCGACGCGATCCTGGTAGCCCCGTACTGGCCGAGGCAACATTGGTTCGCACCCCTGCTACAAGCCGCGCGAGACGACCTGCTCCGGTTGCCACCGACACCGGACCTGCTCTCCCACTCCGGCGGCCGAGTCCTCCATCCGGACCTGCCACGCCTGGCCCTCCATGCCTGGAGGATATCGCACTGACGATCCCGTGCTCGGTACCGTCCTGTCGCGGCCAGGAAGGAATCCACCCGTCGCAACTATCAATACAAGTGGCGACGCTTCCTGACCTTCGCTAACGAGAGGAGTGAGCCGGTATCGCCCGCGGGGCTCTCGACCGTCCTGCACTTCCTCCTGCACCTCCGGCAACAGGGCCTGGCGTTTCCATCCCTGAAGGTGTATCTCTCCGCGATCGTGGCATACCAACCGCCACGATCTGCTGCCTCGGCCTTCTTCAGGAACGATACCGTTAAGCGGTTCCTGAAAGGACTTCATCATCTCTACCCGCCGGTATCGCCGCCGCTACCGCCGTGGTCCCTCTCGCTGGTGCTCTCGCAGCTGACGAAGCCGCCCTTCGAGCCGATGGCGACCTCGGATGACAGGCTCCTGACAATGAAAACTGCCTTCCTGGTAGCGGTGACCTCAGCGAGGCGAGCGGGTGAGATCACAGCTCTTCGTTCCGATGAGCCCTTCACGGTCTTCCACAGGGACAAGGTGGTCCTGAGACCTGACATCTCGTTCCTGCCAAAGGTGGTGTCCAGTTTCCATCTCAACCAGGACATCATCCTGCCTGCCTTCTTCCCGAACCCGACGACACCGTTGGAGCGGTCCCTCCACTCCCTGGACGTGCGTCGGGCATTGGCTTTCTACAAGGACAGGACTGCTTCCTTCCGACAGACGCCGCATCTCTTTGTTTGCTATGGGCGACGTCGGAGGGGCCTAGGTCCACCCAGCGCTTCTCCAAGTGGGTGGTGAGGACTATTGAACTGGCGTATGAGCTCGCGAGGAAGCCTCCGCCAGTCCTGCTTCGAGCCCACTCCACCAGAGCGGTGGCTACTTCTGCGGCCCTCCTGCGAGGAGTTGACCTGCATGAACTCTGCCGTGTGGCGACCTGGTCCCAACCATCGACCTTCGTGCGCCACTACAGGCTCGACTGCCGGTCGCGCAGAGATGCCCGGTTTGGACGTGAGGTATTGGCTTCCGTGCTGTAGGACCTGACCCGCCGTCCGACCGGTAAGCTACACAGTCTCCTAGTGTATGAAGGCACAGAGACCACGAAGAAGAAGAACAGGTTGCTTACCTGTAACTGTGGTTCTTCGAGTGGTCATCTGTGCCATCATACACACCCGCCCTTCCTCCCCTCTTTCTCAGGTCCCTGTAGGTTCTACGGCGGACGACAGAACTGAGGAGAGACCGTTGCTCGGCGGGAGGAGCATGCGCAGTACCGGCGTGGGGGAGGGGTTTCCCGCCAAGCGAACAAGCTCTAGAAGTTTCCAACGCTACCGCGCAGGCGCTAAAGCTCCTAGTGTATGATGGCACAGATGACCACTCGAAGAACCACAGTTACAGGTAAGCAACCTGTTCTTCTCCAACCCAGCCCCCCGACCTCATGTGCTTCTCTCCTGGGGGAACCTTCCATCTTGGCAGCTCTGATGAGGCTGCACACCCGCCTCTGGCCCTCCTCCTCCTCCATTAGCTGCTGCCTGGCTGGCTAAGGATGCACCGCAACCCGATCTCTCAGAACCCCAAACTGTCTCCCCGTGCCCCCTAAGACCAAGGAAGGAGATGGACAAGAGAGGGAAGTATAAGGCCACTATTGACATAGATGAGCCGGCATGGACCAGAAATGAAGCCATAGAACCATAGAGCTGGAGGGGCCCCCAGAGGCCGTAAAGTCCAACCCCCCACTCAGTGCAGGAATCCAGCTAGAGCAACCTCGGCAGCGGCTGGGAGCTCTCCAGCTTCTTTTTGGAGATGTCCAGAGAAAGAGGTCCTGCCAGGTGTTGGATGCTGCCTGGTATTAATAAGAAGAGGCCGGTCCTTAACTCTCTTCTCCCCTGTCCAGATCTCCGGATCCCCCTGATGTGGAAGGACACTGAATACTTCAAGAACAAAGGTGGTAAGTTCTTCTTGGGGGTGGTCCCACATGCAGGGGGCCCACAACTCACCGCTGCTTCCAAAGTCTTTTCTGCATGTTGTGCTTAGTTGTTGCAAAAAACAGCAGTTTGGCTCTGTTCTCTGAGTGTGTCTTGGAGACTGTGACACGCTGGTCTTGGGGCAGCTTCTCCGGCTTTTGGTTTGTTTCTGGGCAGAACTTCCAGGTGCTGGTTTTTATCCACAAAATCCTAAAAAGGATGTTGAAGAACCTGCTTTTTCCAGATCAAGTTGCCCGCAATGGACAATCATCAGTGCAAAGTCGAAGGCTTTCACAGCCAGAATCCATAGCTTGTTGTGGGTTTTCCAGATTTTGAGGCCGTGTTCTATTAGTATTTTCTCCTGAGGTTTCACCTGCATCTGCGGCTGGCATCTTCAGAGGAGACGCAGGCGAAACGTCAGGAGAAAATACTAATAGAACACGGCCTCAAAACCTGGAAAACCCACAACAGCCTAATCATCAGTGTTTTACATCCTACCGCCTAGAGAAGGTCAGGGGGCGGATGCTCGCGCAGGGCCTTACAGGGAGCAGCACCCCAGAGCTCCCTCCTGATGGAGGTGAGATTTGGGTTCCTTCCTTCTTTCTCTTTAGAAAATAGACTGTGCTGTTCCAGTGAACTTGTTAATGCTGTATGTTTTGTTGCTTCTCCATTTTAATATTTTTCAGTATTTTTTAAAAATATGTGTGTGTATCTGTATTATTCATTGGGTTCTCTGGTTTTCTGCTAAGTTTTAGTGTTGTCTTTTTTGTTGTGCTGGTGCAGGTGTTTTATCTGAACCAGGATTTGGAATTATTCCTCCCTCCAGACATTGTTGGACTGCAGTTCCCAGCAGCTAGAGTAGCCTGCTTGGCCAATGGGAATTGCACTGGAGCTGCCATATAGTTCCTGCCACTTTCTAAACAAAGGAGAGACACCCTTCTCCTGCTCTGGGGAGGAGCTCCATGGCGGAGCTCAGGAGAAAAGCTTGTTTGGCAGCCGCGTAGCAGAGACTGGGCAGGACTGATTGGCCAGTGACTGTGCTGTCACAACTACGCATTGTTCTTTTGCCACAGTGCTGCCTCACTGTAAAAGGGGCAGGAGACTCCCTTCACATTAGGCTTTGGGAAGGAGAGAGAGCTGATGGATGGACGTTCAGATGAACAAATGTGTGTGTGGAGCTTAAATGAAAACAGTGCACAGCCCACCTGGACCCTAAGCAAAAGGGCACAGCTGCCCACTGGGTGTGATTTGCTGGCATGGTTTGTTTGCATTGAGAGGGCAGGAGGACTCCCCACCCCCAGGAGAAAACTAGGCCTCTGCTCCCAGGCCTCTTCCCCAAACCCTTCTCCCCTTTCCCCCTTCTGTGCCGTTCTGGGGTTCCTTCTGTCCAGCCCTCTCCACTCCAGAACAGAAGCGGGAAAGTTAGTAGAAAAGGGTTAGTGTTAGAACAGTCAGTCTAGAACAGTTAATCTAATCTTTTTTAAAAAATCTGAAATATGTCTACATTGAAAAGTGAAATTTAACTATTAAACTAATTTATCATAGAATAATAATACAGATTGAGTATCCTTTGCGTGAAATGCTTGGGACCAGAAGTGTTTTGTGTTTTTTCAGATTTTGTAATAGCTGTGTTTGCATGTGCATAAAATCCAGTCCTGTACGGGGGATCTCTGGGGCGCCCGCTAACAAAGAGGCAGGAGACCCACAGCTGTCGCTTCAGAGCAAGCACCACCCCTGGGCCCCCACTGTCTCACAGAGCCTCATGCCTCTCTCCAGCCCCACTGCTGGTGCTCTGCACGGACACAAGGCTGGAAGGAGACTGAGGCCGAGCTGAGAGACAAGCAAGCAGGAGTGCCGCCGCAGCTGCTACTTTGAAGGTGGAAGCGGGCGGCTGATGGGGAAAAGTTTTGGATTTTGGAGGTTTTTGAATTTCAGGGATGCTCAGCCGTAATAATGATAACAACAACAATACTTGTAGTAGTCATCGTTGTTAGCGTTGTCATTGTTAATAAATTACCTATCCAGTGGGGGTGCCAGCAAATCTCAGGATTAAGAGCTCTTCTGCAGAGGGCAACTTCCTGGGACTTTTGTGGACCCCCTGGGCAGCCTCCCATGCAGAACGCAGGAGGACCACCTGGCTGCAGGGAAGGTGAGCGGTGGAGGCTGTTTGGGCAGATGAGACTGTGGCTAAATGCAGTCAGTGGTCCCAGGGAGAGTAAACCCACGCAATCTGTGTAACTTACCTAAGTGTCGCCTTACTGCTCCACACTTGATTAGGTGGGTATTTTCTAGCTGGCGCCAGCCGTGGGACTGAGGCCAAAGGGTGTTTGGTGAAGGAGATGAAAGCATTGCCTGAAATTGTATTCTTGAGGCCTTTTGTTTTGTCATTATGCACATCCCAAGGTCTTTTGCTGCTCTCTGAAGTACTCCAGATTTTATAGCAATAAAGAAGCATCTGGTTTCAGTGATAATGGATCCTTCCTTATTTTTTGAAAAGGGGTTGGGGAAGGACCACTTACTGAGAATGTTAACCTCAGAAGCCCTTAAGAAAATTCATCCCACTGGACCTTCTCTTGAGAAAGTGGTTTGAATCTTGTGACCAAAAGATTGCAATTTCCCCAACCCTGTGAGACCAACCAAAAGCAGGAAGTCGTTTTGCAAAAATCCAAAGGGACTTTTGAGTAAACAGCTTTGGGTAAACAGCCAGCTGGAAAATGTAACATTTGTTGGCTCCTGACCCTAATAAGCACGGTCTCACTCAATTAATTGATTAAGACCTTAATTCTGGACTTAGGCTCGTGCTGAAGTTCCAGCATAAGTCAACCACTTTAGTTAATAAATAAATATAATTAACTTACCCCTTCTTGTTAGAAAATTCCTAGCTAAATTGATTTTAGTTGGTTACTTCCTGTTGTTGCTCCAGAGAACCAGGCCTGTTCAGCCTGGTGAAGAGAAGACCGAGGGGTGGCATGATGACCCCCTTTAAATACTTTGAGGGCTGCCACAGAGGGGAGGGGGCCTGATTGTTCTCTGCTGCAACAAAGGGTAGGAGCAGGTCTAATGGTTTGAAGTTACAAGAAGGTAGATTTCGACTGAAGACTAGGAGGAGCTTCTTGATGGTGAGAGCGGCTGAGCAGGGGGCTCATTTGCCTGGAGGGGTTATGAGGTCTCCTACTCTGGAGGTCTCCATAAAGAGGCTGGGCAGATAGCTCCCTGCTGGGGATGCTGTTGCAAGAGATCCTGCATTGAGCAGGGGGTTGGTGCCCTGATTGCATGCAGGGCCCCTTCCAAATGTGTGGTTGTGTTGTTCTGTGATTCTGAGAGTGCATTCCTTGTGTATTCCTGATTGGCAGGGAGTTGGATTTGGTGACCCTTGGTGGACCTCCCAACTCCATTGTCATGTGTTTCTGTGCTTTTGTGGGAAGCGGAATCTGAGCGAGTGGGGAGGAAGTGAGGACAGGCAGCAGGAAGAGCGGCTCAGCAGTGGAACCCATCGGCCAGAGCCGGGGCAGGGTCTCCTTCCCTGAAGAACAAGAAGAAGGGGAAGAGGAAGGGGAAGAGAGGCTTGCCAGCTCCCTGCTGCAGGGGCTGCTCCAGCTGGATCGCCTGCACTGAGCAGGGGTTGGACTTGATAGCCCAGGAGGCCCCTTCCAGCTACGATTCTGTGACCCTACGGCACTGTACTTGTGCTGAGTGTCTCCAAAGGGTCATCCAGTCTAGCCCCTGGTGCCACTGCAGGAGGCCTACACCCTTGGGAGGGAAGCCACGCAACCAAAGGAGACTCTGGTTCCTCTGCCAGGCTGCTCCATCCTGGAGATCTTGCTGGTTGGCCTCACTTTTCCTGCGAAAGAGCCCTGGCAGGGATGGGGGCATTGTGGTGGGTGGGATTTGGAGGCCTTTGGAGTCACTGCTGCCAGCTGGTGTGAGACCCTTGTTTCTTTTCTCTTGTCAGACTTGCATCGCTGCGCTGTTTTCTGCTTACTCCAGATTGGTACAGAGATCTACGACACAGAGATGGTGCTGGTCGACCGGACACTGACCGACATCTGCTTTGAGAACAGCATCCTCTTGTGAGTCCCTGTGTGTGCCCCATCCCTCACCATCCTGTGGTCGCCCCTCACTCTCTGAAAAGACACGGGGATGCCTCGGTCACAGCTGTGGCTGAGGCAGGGATTTTTTCCTTCATTCTGCAATGTGAGGAAAAGTATAAATGGGGACAGATGTCCACACGTGTTTCATTTTGTTCACATCTCGGAGGCTCAGTGTTGTTAAGCAGGGCATTTGGGACCAAGAGTCTTGGGGTGTGAGCAGGAAAAAGGGGGTGACACTCAAAGGCCAGGGAAAAGGATGGAGCAGCGGTCCTGCCGTCTGCTGGGCTCCTGAAGCGGGAAAGGTGGGCGAGCCGGCTGTGGGCAGACCTGATGTCCTCCAAAACACCCTGGCTGGGGTGCGTAGTTTCCAGTAGGACCACCTGTCATTTCCCTGGTGAATCTCAGTCCCTCACCTCTGCCCAGAAGAGGATCCGGGGTCAGAGTTGTTGTGGCCCATTCACCCTCATGTTAGGGGGAGCAGCGGTACAGAGTGTTCTCTCATCTAGCAATCTCGTGCTGTTACTTTGATTGGGATTTGTCTTGTTTTGTTTTTTGGCAAGTAATACAGCCTGAAAGTATTTCAGCGCTGCAGTAGCAGTCTCCCCCCACCACTTGACAGCCAGCGCAGTGTAAGTGGTTTGAGCATTGGACTACGATCCGAGAGACCAGGGTTCGATTCTGGCTTATCAGATCAAGCACCACAGTTTCACAGTGCTTGTGTTCTAGTAACCCTTATTTTACTTTTGCATATTTTATTTGTAGGTATGCCTCTATGGGAAAAAACAGCATGTATAGAGTTTGGTAGTATCTGAGTTCAGGCATCCACTGGAGTCTTGGAACATATCCCTGTGGACAAAGAGTGGGATGTTACTGTACTTGAAAGATAAAAATAAATGGTGCCTGTTGTGCCCTTTAAAGGGACAGAAGGGTAGTGTAAAGGCAGAGGGTCTCCAGGCTTTGGAGAACATGAAGAGCCAGCAGCCCAGCCAGTGGGCTGCCAGGTGTAGCAGCCCGCCTTCCCATGGTCCCTCAAGATCATCTCTGGGCCCTCAGCATAGTCTTCAGGGGAAAGGGAAGGTGGGGCACGGGCAGCTTCAAGACAGGCCTTTGGTGGGCATCTGTCCAGTTTTTAAAAAATAAAGGAAATCAAGAGGGGTGGAAGATCTTGGGGGTCCCAAGGGCACCATATTGGGGGCTGAGGAGGTACGACTGGGGCCAGGTGGGAGCTGGGCTGAGACAGGGCCCAGGGTGAGACCCTGAGTGATGGAATCAGAGGGTGGTCTATTTTTGTTTTATCATTTGGATGAAGAGGGGGCTGACTAGGTAGGAGAGAGAGATTTGTTTTTTCTTTGGAATATTATTTGCTGGAAAGAACTCCAAAAAGGAGTACAGTTTGGGCCTCTCTTGGCTGAAATGCTTGGGACCAGAAGTGTTCCATGTTTGGGATTTTTTGAGGTTTTGGAACGAGGTACCTTTTCGGAATAGCCTCACATCTTGTTCGTTTGCTATTTGTGTTGTGCATGAAACACAAGAATGGAGAGAGACTGAGGACCTGTGAAGTGGCGGGCATCCAAGCGTGGTGCTGGGTGTGAGTTCGTACCTCTCGCCGGCTCCGTCTCTCTCCTTTTGCCACCAGCCGCCCACTTCCACCTTAAGGGGGAGCTGCGGTACCCCTCAGACCTGAGAGAGGAACAGGCAGGAGCACCACAGCCACCACCTTGAAGGCAGAAGCGGGTGGCTGCAGGCAGAGTTTCTGTTTTTGGAGGTTTTTGGATTTCTGGATGAAGAAGGCTTAACCTGTATTTAAGAGAAATGGTGGAAATGTCAGAATCCTCTGATGCAGCCTGGAGACCCCACTTCCGCTCCACTCGTGGCTTCCAGTGGAAGACCAAGGGCCGATCTGCTCCTGGAACCATTGCCTTGGCTTGAGGTGCCCCCTCCTCGAAAGGGCATCCCGGGTTCAAAGCCCATTCCCCGGTTGCCTCTATTTCAAAGCGTCCGTCAGTTTCCTTTCTGCCCTTTGGACAACGAGAGGGCTCACTTCCTCAGGTTGCAGCAGGGCTGGATTGTACCTTAGCTTTCCTCTCTCCCTGCTGATGTCCCCCCCAATTCTCTCTGTCCCCCCAGCACGGAGGCTGGCCCTGACTTTGAGCTGAAGGTGGAGCTCTACAGCGCCGGCCTGGAGGAGGACTCGGCCCTCGGCAGCACCCCCAAGAAGCTGGCCAGCCGCCTGAGCAGCTCCCTGGGCGCTCCTCCGGGAAGAGGGTGCGGGCGTCC